>CAWUFW010022737.1:0-89316 GCA_963921515.1 Calotriton arnoldi | reverse complement strand
CAACTCCACCTATATAAAGGACACAAATCACTACCATGAGCCTTTGCAAATGCCATTCCACTGCCAGCACCCAAGAGAAAGCAACCACACACCCACAGCTCATCCCTCACACAAGCCACACACCATCAGCACACCAACAAATACCTACCTCACATACACCCAGCAAAACACACACTCACACACCCTCACCTGCACACCAACACACACATCACCCACCATCACCACCCATCACCATGCCCCCCAAGAAGAATCCCAAGTTCCTAGATAGTGAATTGGAAGTCATGGTAGACGAGATCCTCAGGGTGGAGCCACAGCTGTTTGGCACACTGGTCCAACAGACCCCCATGTCGCAGAAAACCAAGATGTGGGAGAGGATCATCAACAGGGTGAACGCCCAATCACCATGTCGGCGCACAAAGACGGACATCCAGAACAGGTGGTATGACGTGCGCAGGAGGGTACGGGACATGCTGAAGAAAGACTACATCAACAGCCAACACACCGGCAGTGGCCCTCCTGCCAAGCCAATATACCTCAGGCCCTGGGAGGAGAAGGTGCGGGCCATCCTTCCGCCAGTGAACGTATATGGACTAGAGGACATCCCAGAGCCTGGTGAGTACACAACAAATGTACACAATATACTGCCACAAAACACACACACATCACTGTCAAGGGGAGAGTCAAACCATGCACTCATAGCAATCACACAGCAACCAGAACAGAATCATCCCAAAATGTGTATGTCAGTCAGAGAAACACAACACATGCCATCAAAAAAGTCACATCCAACTGTGCCAACACATGTACAAACACAACCACAACTACAGCTAGGCAGTGGCACAAATAGAACTAACAAACACATCCACACATGTAGCCACCACAACAACACCAACACACAGTGAAGACCACTCAAAGGAAGGAATTCTGTGTATGCTGGCCAAGTCAGTGTAGCCAATAGCATCATGGGAGTCGCAGTCACACATATTGCCCGCCCCAAAACTGTCCCATCAACACCACCATGAACCATGCGCACATCACAGAGAGTGGAGAAGGACTCACAAGATGGCTGACACTGGCTACTGCTGTGGGGAGCACAAGGCCCTGCTGCCAACTGTGCACCAACAAACAGCAGGAGACCACTGACTGACATCCTGAGAGACAACTTCCACTCCCTGCAATGCAAGCACGTTCCATGGTGGGATATCTGGCTGGCTGGGTGGGAAGGGGGACTTGCAGCACTGACTATAGTCACCAGCACCTCCCCTCACACCCTCCCCAACACAAACTCCACAGTACCCACCTGGTAGAATGCAATGCCCTCCATCCTAACACAAGATCCCACAAAGCACCACCACCCTGGGTTATGTTGTGTGAAGCACAGGGACACTCTTGGGACTCTTAGCCAAACAACTGCCAGGACAACACTCCCAGCCATCCTGTCAGCACAGCCAGCCCACCCCACAGGGAAGCAGAGTCAAAAGGAAGGAAGCATGGGCATGCTGGGAAGGGGGTTGGAGGCAATAGCATGATGGGAGTCGTAGTCACAGACATTGCTCAGCCTCACAACTGGCCCATCAACACCACCCTGAACCATGCTCACATCACAGGGAGTGGAGAAGGACTCACAAGATGGCTGACACTGGCTACTGCTGTGGGGAGCACAAGGCCCTGCTGGCAACTGTGCACCAACAAACAGCAGGACACCACTGACTGACATCCTGAGAGACAACTTCCACTCCCTGCAATGCAAGCACGTTCCATGGTGGGATATCTGGCTGGCTGGGTGGGAAGGGGACTTGCAGCACTGACCATAGTCACCAGCACCTCCCCTCACACCCTCCCCAACACAAACTCCACAGTACCCACCTGGTAGAATGCAATGCCCTCCATCCTAACACAAGATCCCACAAAGCACCACCACCCTGGGTTATGTTGTGTGAAGCACAGGGACACTCTTGGGACTCTTAGCCAAACAACTGCCAGGACAACACTCCCAGCCATCCTGTCAGCACAGCCAGCCCACCCCACAGGGAAGCAGAGTCAAAGGAAGGAAGCATGGGCATGCTGGGAAGGGGGTGGAGGCAATAGCATGATGGGAGTCGTAGTCACAGACATTGCTCAGCCTCACAACTGGCCCATCAACACCACCCTGAACCATGCTCACATCACAGGGAGTGGAGAAGGACTCACAAGATGGCTGACACTGGCTACTGCTGTGGGGAGCACAAGGCCCTGCTGGCAACTGTGCACCAACAAACAGCAGGACACCACTGACTGACATCCTGAGAGACAACTTCCACTCCCTGCAATGCAAGCACGTTCCATGGTGGGATATCTGGCTGGCTGGGTGGGAAGGGGGACTTGCAGCACTGACTATAGTCACCAGCACCTCCCCTCACACCCTCCCCAACACAAACTCCACAGTACCCACCTGGTAGAATGCAATGCCCTCCATCCTAACACAAGATCCCACAAAGCACCACCACCCTGGGTTATGTTGTGTGAAGCACAGGGACACTCTTGGGACTCTTAGCCAAACAACTGCCAGGACAACACTCCCAGCCATCCTGTCAACACAGCCAGCCCAACTCACAGGGAAGCAGAGTCAAAAGGAAGGAAGCATGGGCATGCTGGGAAGGGGGGAGGAGGCAATAGCATGATGGGAGTCGTAGTCACAGACATTGCTCACCCCCACAACTGGCCCATCAACACCACCCTGAACCATGCTCACATCACAGGGAGTGGAGAAGGACTCACAAGACGGCTGACACTGGCTACTGCTGTGGGGAGCACAAGGCCCTGCTGGCAACTGTGCACCAACAAACAGCAGGACACCACTGACTGACATCCTGAGAGACAACTTCCACTCCCTGCAATGCAAGCACGTTCCATGGTGGGATAACTGACTGGCTGGCTGGGTGGGAAGGAGGTCTGGCTGTCAACCAAACACAAGCAATGCAGACCATGTTCACACCCCAGAAAATACATAGAAATGCCCAAATAATGCAGGACAATGTGCCACACCAATATCAACCCCTGACTGTGACGACTTAGGACAATGCAATGTACAGGCCCGCACCCAGAGGCACAGTCACAACTGTCAGGTGTGTCAACCACTGATGCCTGCAGAAACATGACATACATTGTTTGTGTCTCCCAAAAACAGGTGATGATGGGGACACAGCAGCAGACGCTGAGGAGTCCCAGTCCCAGGCTCAAGAGGATGCCGAGCTCACTGGCGTCGTACAGCCTCTGTCCTCCTCGGACGATGAACAACCTGGCACATCCGGTGCAAGTCAACATGCAGCACCAGCAGGACCACCAGCTGCAGCACCAGCAGGACCACCAGCTGCACTCCCTGCACCCACCCCTACAACGACTGTCACCACGAATACCATCCCTGCCGACATGGACAGAATAAGGAGCAACACCAGCGCAGTGACCCTGGACCAACCTGGGGCCATGGACACCACCACCACCACCAACCCCCAAGGTGGACCAGGGTTATCTGTGCGTGCAACTGCACACACTGCACATGTCAGCAGGGGTGGTGGGAGGGTGGGAGACAGAGGTCGCTGCTTGCAGACGTTGCTGGTGTGCATGACGACCCACAACTGGTACGCATAGCTGATGCGTACCAGTCCAGCACCGGAGAGCTCAGCCAGGTAGTGGGGCTCCTCAGAGACATCAAACAGCAGCAGGCTGCCCATCATGCCCGCTTGGACTCCCACATGTCCCACGTGGAGTCACACATGTCCCGTGTGGACTCACACATGTCCCGCGTGGAGTCCAAGTGGGATGTACTGCATGAGATGACGGCGGTGCACAGGGACATTTTACAATGCCTCCGCCAGATGAACAGCAACCAGTCCACACCTCCCTGTGTGCCAACAACATCTGGTACCGAACAAACTGCAACTGCCACAGGGAGGGAGGAGGACTCTGGCGGAGAGTCCCCTGCACCGCAGCAGCCTGCACTTGAGGGCCCCCCCAAGAAGAGGGGTCGTCCGAGGAGGGGAAAGTGAGAGGCCGATGGCCAAGCGCAACTCCCAGGAAGCCTGAACCTGTTCTGGATGTTCGCCTTTGTGCACAGACTGTTCACCCTGTTGACGGCAACACTACTCCCACACATTGCATGGGGAGTACAAGTTGGACCAATGTGTCAGACAACTGTGGCCCCGATACTGGGGATCCTGTCTACCCGGACTTTCAATTCATCTAGGAACTTGGGATTGCAAGATTCATGTACAGCACAACCCATCCTATGCACTATTAACACAAATGTATCACAATAAACACACTAATACACCATACTTGCCTCTGTCATGATTCCAACGTGGGTGCTGTTATGGGGATGATGAACTGCAAAATTACACTGTGTATGCGAACTGCAACAGCAAGGACAACACAGGCATGTGAGTAAAGGCAACGTGACACATATGAGGGAGACACACCACCAGGGCTACACAACACATACACACCTAGGCCATCTGACTCATTGCCTACACTGATGTTGCCAGGGAAGACGGTGCAATGCACAGACACCACACCCATTCCCAGTTGTAGTCAAGTAGCCCACAGTTGCAGTAAGCAAATGGCAGTCAAATGTGTGACCACAGACAACGCACATCACTAAGTGAAGCACAGGTTTATTACACAGTAGCAACATGCCGTAACCACTACAGATGCAAGGTAACCCCACCTGGTAGCGGGCACACAGTCAACAACTGTAGACGGAAGGAAGTCCATGGGTGTGGCGCACATCACCTGTAGGGACACAACAGCTACCAGCCTGGATGTGCAATCACGTCGTCGGTGGACACAGTTGACCAAACGAATCTGAAAGTACCCTGTGAAGGACAGAAATGACACACAGTCAAAAGCAATGCAGTACAGGACAGAACAGCAAAACTCATGCACAATACATGTTACAAGATACCCACCCAGAACCAAGTTAGCATGTCAACACTGTTGGGGAGTACAGCCCACCTGTAACCACACATCGCAACACACATCCAGTCAAGTAGCCCATGGACACACTCCAACAGCGCCAGAGCCCCACCCACACATCATGCCAACTCACATCATTCACATGACACCTCAGGATACTCACATTCAGCTAAAGAAGTTGGTGATGAGCTGTGTGCGGACATCACCATCACCATCATCATCATCATCGTCACTGGCATCGTGGTCCAGGCCAGGATCCTCCACAGGTGGCGGATGTTGGTCATCGTCATCCTGGATGAGAGGCAACTCCTTCCGCACTGCCAGGTTGTGTAGCATGCAGCAGACGATGATAATCTTGCACACTTTCGCAGGGGCATATGGGAGGGACCCTCCGGTCTTGTCCAGGCAGCGGAAGCGGCTCTTCAGGAGACCAAAGGTCCGCTCAATCACTCTCCTGGTCCGACCATGTGCCTCATTGTAGCGCATCTGGGCAGGTGTCACAGGGTTCCTGAGGGGTGTCAGCAACCACGGCATGTTGGGGTATCCCGAGTCACCTACGGACAGACAAGTGCCCATCAGCTGACTTGGAAAAGTGGGCGGCATACTACAGATCAGATCACACACAATGGCACACAGTCAGTACACACCGACAAGCCAGGCACGCTGGTTCTGCATCTGTGCCATCATCCTGGGGATGCGACTACTCCTCATCACAAAGGCATCGTGTGCTGAACCAGGGAAACGGGCACACACGTGTGTGATGGTCATGTCTGCAAGACACACCACCAGTGCATTGACCGAGTGGTAGTGCTTGCGGTTCCTGTAGGCCTGCTCCTGGGCCTGTGGTGGTACCAAAGCCACATGTGTCCCATCAATGGAGCCAATTACATGCGGCATCCTCCCCAGGGCATAAAAGTCACTCTTCACGTCAGTGAGTCGTCGCAGTCTAGGGAAATAGATGTACCGGTTCAGGAAGAGCAACATTGCCACCAAAACATCGCGGAGCACACGGCTGAACATGGTCTGTGACATCCCACCAGCAGAAGCCACAGTATGTTGGAAGGTACCGGTGGCAAAGAAGTGTAGGGCTGCCATCACCTTCACCTTGGGGGTCAGCGCTGTAGGATACGGCCGGCCAGGCTGCAAATGTGGGGACAACTGCACTGCCAAATCCTCAATCAGCTGCCTGGTGAAGCGGTACCGTCGGATGCTGTCCCGTTCCACCATCGTTGCCAGGTCTGGGAATGGCCGATGGACAGCAGGAGCCCTGCAGTGCAGAGGAGAAGTAAGCAAGATCGTCAGTCACCCCACATATGCGGCATTGAACACACTCAAGATCCCAACATACATCATCATGAGGCACAACTACATGAAGTGTGCAGTACCGGAAGGACATGTATGGTACATACATGGCCAACATCTGTCAACACGGTCCTACAGGTGGCATCAATTTGTCCCAGGTTGGCCCATTGGATATCATGATGCCGTGTCACAGTCACTCCCCACAGTGACATGTGAGGACAAATGTGCCCCAGGCACCACAGCTCAACGACAGGTACATTCCCAGGGACCCTGTAATGCCACATGGACACTGGCATCACCTGGAGTATCATGTGTACACCACAGCAAAACAAACATGACCCCCACAGGTAGTGGCCACACTTGCCATGGCAGGACAGACATGGACGTCTGTGACACACACGCACAACATCAGAGTCCATGCACACACAACGTGGATGTGGAGACTGTCTCCCATTGTGCACATGAAATCAGAGACATTGTAAACACTACATGCACAAAGACTGTGGAGGGCCATCACTATTGTGCCACTGGGACACCCTGGCTCAAACATACCGTCCCACATGGGACTCACGGGGTATGTGACATGACATACACAAACACCACTGTGAAATGTGACCATGACACATGCACAGATATGAACAGTTGCACATCACAGTGGTCACGTACACGTAACACCCAGGATCCTGTCCCCATGAACACGTGCACAGCCTGGGGGTGGCTGCCCACAGGTGACACCCACAGGACAACATGTACACCAACATACACACAATAGGAAATGCAGCCTTACATGCCTTATGATAAGGTTTGGACAGGCTGTCGTGATGTAGGTGTGCCCCTCACTCCCTGGGAGCTATCTGTGGCTGGCATATGTCCATCTGAGACAGGCATGCTGACCTATGCCAGTCACATGTACAGTGATGCGTTGTACCGCAATGGACCGATCGGTGCCTCCGGCCGGCCCATTGCCTTCAATGTGTGCGGGTACGCGTTGTACCCCTGTGCGCGTTGAACCGCAATGGACCGATCGGTGCCTCCGGCCGGCCCATTGCCTTCAATGTGTGCGGGTACGCGTTGTACCCCTGTGCGCGTTGTACCGCAATGGACCGATCGGTGCCTCCGGCCGGCCCATTGCCTTCAATGTGTGCGGGTACGCGTTGTACCCCTGTGCGCGTTAGTACCGCAATGGACCGATCGGTGCCTCCGGCCGGCCCATTGCCTTCAATGTGTGCGGGTACGCGTTGTACCCCTGTGCGCGTTGTACCGCAATGGACCGATCGGTGCCTCCGGCCGGCCCATTGCCTTCAATGTGTGCGGGTACGCGTTGTACCCCTGTGCGCGTTGTACCGCAATGGACCGATCGGTGCCTCCGGCCGGCCCATTGCCTTCAATGTGTGCGGGTACGCGTTGTACCCCTGTGCGCGTTGTACCGCAATGGACCGATCGGTGCCTCCGGCCGGCCCATTGCCTTCAATGTGTGCGGGTACGCGTTGTACCCCTGTGCGCGTTGTACCGCAATGGACCGATCGGTGCCTCCGGCCGGCCCATTGCCTTCAATGTGTGCGGGTACGCGTTGTACCCCTGTGCGCGTTGTACCGCAATGGACCGATCGGTGCCTCTGGCCGGCCCATTGCCTTCAATGTGTGCGGGTACGCGTTGTACCCCTGTACGCGTTGTACCGCAATGGACCGATCGGTGCGCACCCATTGACAATGGGCTTGCCTGGCAATGGACGCGTTTTCGAATTTCGAACGAGTCGGTTGCTGGGAATTCAGTTGGTCACCCACAACAATGTTGCAAAATCATGTATGTCATGAAGTTGAAGATTTGAAGGATGCTGTGGGCGTGTTTTGGTGCTGCTATTCCATGGATTGGCCAGATTCAGAAGATGCAAACGACTTGGACCTATCACTTTGGACACAAGGGACAGGATCTGCCTCTCCAGCACATATATATTGCTGGCTGTTCCCCTGAGAGCCCACTTGCCTGCACTACATGCTCCAGGACGACATCTGCCACTGCACTGCTGCTGTCTCTGCCCCTCTGGACCCTGCAATGGCACGTACTGTGGAGAGAGCCCCAGCCTTCAGCCTTGAGGAGAACCAGGCCCTGCTGGACAGCCTACTTCCACAGTACAGCAAGCTGTATGGGACACCAGGGGAGCAGGTGAGTGTCCTGTGCACTGCCTTTCTGAATGTGCATTTTGTCTGACTAGCAAGGCTGAGAGTCTGCACGCCACTGGCTAGCAGGCTCACTGAGTAGTTGTCACCCCCATAGTGTGTAGTGACTTGCACTGGACAGGTATGGTGCAGTGACAGTGCTTCTGAACAGGGTTTTACTCCCCATGCAATGATACCATGTAGTGACTTCTGGAAAACTGTCCATGGGCAGCCGTGCACTGCCTGTGTACACCATGTGCCCCTGTGATTGCGACATGTATATGCAACTGTGTCATGCACGGATATGTTGCATGTGTAGTAATGGCCTTATCACTTTGTCATCCTGACAGGCTTCTGCCCATCGGAAGCAGGAGATATGGAAGGACATCGTCCGGGCTGTCCGGTCCGTGGGGGTCTACAAGCGCCGGATCCGCAACTGCCAAAAGAGGTGGCAGGACCTTCGGGGCTGGACCCGGAGGATTGCACGGGTCCAGCTGAAGCTGTCGCCTCCTCGCAGGAGGGGCGGAACACGGACCCTGACCCCCACATGCTCAGGATCCTGGCGGTGGTCTTTCCAGACCTGGATGGGCAGCTGAAGGCCAGAGAGCAGCAAGGAGGGGGTGAGTCAAAGACTGCACTGTGTACTCTGTCTAACATGCTATGTGCCCTCCTCGGGCCTGGTTAAACTGCCACAGTACAGCAGTCATGTTGTCCAGGAGCCATGTCCCTCTATTGTGCACTGCCCACTCCTCATCTGATACCCAGGTGTGGCCCTTACATGCAGGGAATTCTGTCACTTAGGACTGTGTCCTTGCAGTTTGCTTGACTCAAGGTGGGAGACAGCATCTGTTTCCCTGACTCTGTGGTGGGCATCATGGGTGGGTCCATTGCTTACACAATGCCTGTATTCTGACATGTATTCAGCGTGTTACTTTGATCTGTGGTCCAATTGCTGAGCTGATCCACCACATGTGGCTGGGGTATCTGGCACACACCCATGCTGCGGGTGGGAACAATGTTTGGGCCCCAGGAGTATGTATATGACGTGTGTCACACATACTTAGCCAGCTGCCTACAGTCCAGGGCTCATCCCTCATTCATGTGGGGCTGGACAGTCATGCCTACTCCAGGCCATACAATACACTCTGTACTCCCACTCCCGTGTATCAGCTGACACATTGTGCGCAGTGATTTGACCCCTCAGGTGTCTGCCTCTGTGTCAGTGTGCTGTGGATTAGTCGCCAGGACTGCTGTGGAGTTTCTTGGTAGGGGCTCAGCATGCCACTGGAGATGTGACCATAGGAGACGATACTTGTGTGACACATAGGTGTCTGATCAGCTGCCCATGCAGACTGGGGCATGTGAATGTGAAGTTCAGGCAGCTG
This sequence comes from Calotriton arnoldi, assembly GCA_963921515.1. Lineage (NCBI taxonomy): Eukaryota > Metazoa > Chordata > Amphibia > Caudata > Salamandridae > Calotriton > Calotriton arnoldi. The sequence continues at coordinate 79,523 of CAWUFW010022737.1, read as the reverse complement.
TTCCCCATGCACAGCAGAGTGTGAGGGGCTCAGGTTCAGAGGGTAGTGTCACAGGTCTACCATATGTCCAATAGGTATGACCTGGACAGATGAGGGTTAAGAGGATGTGTTGTGGGGGGATGTACATGTGCACTTGTGCAGCTCCAGGACTTGCATTCCCCATGACCTACTATTGTGACACAGTGCAGAGTGTTGTTGTCTGGCTGCAAAGTCATACATCACTGAGACAGTGATGTATGACTTTGCAGTCATGCCTCCGCCATGGCATGTGTCTACTGATTGGTGAGCCTGCAGGGGAGTGACATGTGCTACATGCACACCATAGTGGCGCTGGCTATCAGGACATGGGTGCATCATGGTGTCTGTCGCTGGTATGCATCACATGCATTTCCTATTTGACTCTGGGCATCCCTTTCATCCGGGAACCTGTACTGACTCAGTGGCAAGAGCTGTGATGTGTGCATGTCCACATGCCACACCGTGTCCTCTGCACTGTCCAACTACTGTGTACTTGGTGCATGTGTCAACACTGGGGTGTTGCAATCCAACAGACACCAGACAGATGGGTGCAAGGCCATGTGGGATGTGAGGGCCATGCTTGGCATCAGACTGACAATTGACTTCTCCTGTTCAATTAGGGCACTTTTAGCAATGTACAACTAATGATGCCAGGGCTTGCTCTGTGATGTGCTGTGCTCACAGTGGTGTGTGCGTTATGTGCAGGTGACTGATGTCTGTCTGTATCCCCATTGTTTGCAGATACATCCATGGCCACGGAAGGGGACAGCTCCACGGACCAGGAGGAGCCAGAGAGCCAGACTGGGTCAGCAGCCGAGGAGTGGTCGGAGGGACCCAGTGGCACGGAGGGCGAGGGGAGCCACACCGAGGAGTCCTCAGCAGCATCCACCTCAGCTGAGGACCAGAGCAACTCGGAGGATGACTCCCTTGTGGAGGCGGGTGTCAGCAGCCACCACACCCCAGCTAGTGTTGCTGTCCCCGCCACCACCAGCACCACCACCGCCCTCCCATCGGCTCCCATTCCCCAGGTCCGTGGAGGCTCCCATGTCCGGGAGCGTGTTTCCTTTGGGCCAGGCACCGCACCCCCTGCCCCTGTGTCCCCTGCTGCCCTGAGTGAGGAGTCTGTGTACCTCCTTCGCCAGCTCCATGTAGGGCAGACAGCCATGCTGAGTGTCCTCCATGCGCACACCGCGCTGTTGACTCAGCTGGTGTCGTTCATGGAGGGCATCTCATCGGGCATGTCTGACCTACAGAGGGGCAATAGGTCCATGGACTCCTCCCTGACGGCAGCAGTGTCCCTCCTCAAACGGTCCCTCACCCCTCCTGCCTCTGCTCCATCCACACTCCCCAGCACCTTACCCGTCCCAAGCACACACACACCGGCACAGGCACACACCAGCACACACACATCCAGCACACTGACACACACGCCAATGACAAAACGCACATGCATGCACATTCAGGGGACTGAAGCCAGACTCACAGGGGATGGGGCCCTGGAACACACACACGCATCCACATGCACTGCGCAGTCCTCAGTTCCCTCTCCCTCCAAAGCACCCTCCCTTGCCTCACCTGCAACCCCAAAGTCACAGCAGCTCTTCCTCTGTGACCTCGGCCTCTTCCCCACCGATGAAGCTGCTCCAGCATCCCGGGGGAAGAGGAAGCCCACCCACACGGAGCAGAGTGCCCCTCGCCCCCGGACACCCTCCCACAGGCGCAGACGGACTGAGGCCCCCACCCGCAAGTCCCCCCGGAGTCCTAAGAGCAAGACCCCGCCACCGCCCTACAGCTCAGGCACAAGGTCTCCGTCCTCCATCCCTCAGGTCACCACTGCACAGGTGCCCCCACCACACCCTGCCCCAGGTTCCCCCACCCACAGATATACCATCCCCAAGAGGATCAGGCCTTCTCCCCCTGCCACTTGCTCTCCCAGCACCACACCCCCGCTGCGCTTGTCTGTGCCACTGATGTGGTGAGGGTGTCCTCCCCCTCTGTCCAACCCACCTTGCCTGTTCCCCATTCTCCTCCCCTGGAGGTAGGCACTGCAGTGGAGTCCACTACCGCCCTGTCTGACTTGGGCACTGCAGTGGCGGACCTGTCCACTCCATCTGCAGGGTCCACTGCAGTTGTGCCGGCACCCACGACATCTGAGTCATGCCCCCAGTTGTGCCGGCACACACCATGTCAGACACCTCCACTGCAGTTGTCAGTGGCTCTCCAGCACCCACCACCCCTTCCCTGACTCCCCCTGGTGAGCTCTGATCCTGTCCCTGCGGTGCCTGGCCTGCCCCCCGGTTGCCCCTCCTAGTGGATTGTCCCTGGTTTTGTGCAGGCATGCGTAGGGTGACATCTGCCAGTGTCACCCTGTTTGAACTTTGACAATGGACTGGCCATTGGCCTTTGCTCTATTTTTTTCTGGACGTCGTTTTCAATCAACACATATGCTGAATAAAGCAACTTTCTTTTCTCTAGTGCTCATGCTTCAGATGTACATGTTGTTGGTGCTGCTAACCATGCCCTTGCTGCAGTGATGGTGATATCTGGTCTCATGATTATGAAGTGTTACTGTGCAGGAACCCATGTGGTCCAGGGGGAATGTGTCCTATCATGTGGTGTATCCATGTCATCAATAGCAGCATCTGAGGGTGTCATGTGTTCAGTATTTGGCAATGGGTTTCCTACTTACATTAGCAATTTCATATCTGTGGCTTCCACCCCTGCACATCTGTTGTGCCTGCCATCGTTGCATTTGTCTACTTCCCTGACCGTGTTGCCATCTCCACTGGACATGCAGGTTTGGGCATCAATGGGGAAGGACTCATCCGTGTAGTCAGTGCAACATTGCTATACAAGTGTGTTGGATCTGTGCTGATGATTCCGTTGGCACATCCATGACCAGGCTGATGTGATGGGAGCCCTCATTTGGTGCTAATTGTTGATTGTGTGACCAAGTGCTCAGCTGACATGATGGGGCCCTACTGAGGCAACATATGGCACAGCTTTCCTCACACAGGAGTGGAGTCCCCTCATGGCAGTGTGTACACGTGTGACATTGCCTGCGCCCAAGGTGTGTGTTGTATGTGCATGTCTGTGTGTTCACTTCCATTTATCTGCGCATGCTGTGATCCCTAGTGTTGTACCTGTTTGTGATGCTTGCTGACTTGAGCTATGTTCCCCCAAAGTCTTCTCCCTGTGTTCTCTGTGATGTGGGTGCATGGCACATTACTGGTCATCAGGGTGTCACCCATAGGTGTGTTTGCTGTCAGGGCTGAGTTTGTGTGCAGACGCAGAAGGGTCACAGTCAGGTTTCCCCTTGGCACTTGTTGTTTGCCCCTGTCATGTGATTTTCAGTTCGTGTTATCTTTCAGTGATTGTGACACGTTGTGTGTGTGACTGCTGGCACTCCTCAGGGTCCGGGCTGCAATGTTGGTTGTTGTCTATGTGTGTTCTTTGTGGGTGACCTTGGCTTCTTCATTGGTGTGTGACTGTGGCTGGGATCCCATTGGTTGGTGTGGTATCGCCGTCATGTCCATGTACAGCGTAGTGTGCAGTGTGTCAGACATTCAGGAGTCTTGTTGAGTGGCCATGTGTGATGTGTTTCTGCACCTTGGTTCCCACCCACCACCCTGGAATAGTCATGGGTGCATGTGCAATGTCACCAGTGCATGTGTACTTCACTGCTGCACATTGTTAGAGGTCGAGGGGTGTGGTCTTGAGTGTGTGCAGATGGGAGTTGTTGCCCAGCTAGTCCCCTGCCTCCATGTTGGCCTTGGCTTACTGGCCATGCTGATTGATTTGTGCTTGTGTAGGTGTGATGGTAGTTTGTTGCTCAGGACACCTGACTGTGGTTCACAGTGTGAACGACATTTAGCTTTGTCATCACAGTGGGATTTTTATTCAGCCCAGGGTCACCACATTGTGGGGGCCCTGGGGGTGGTGCTGTGGTGTGTCTGTGTCTTGCTGTGTCAGTTGTTGTTCCTACGTGCCTGTGTGACATGTGTGTTTTGTGCTCCCTCTCATCTGACAATGCCTGCTTGCCCACATAGGGGATTTGGATCCATGAGTTACCTTAGTGTGGCAGTGTATGCACATCTGTATGATTGGTATTCAGCTCTCCTCATGTGTTGTGTGGTTGCCTGGGGACACTGGCACCCCCACCCCTCACCTGCTGTGTATGATGACAGTGTTGGTCTGCCTGTTTGTGTTTGTGCATCTGCACCACTGCATTGGCATATCTTGGGTGTGCCATTGGCTGTATGTTGTTTGGTGTGTTTCCCCTGCTGTCCCTGGGACTCCTAGGTCATCGGTCAGCACAGTGATCATGGTTTGTGTGTCCCATTGCTGCCATGGTATGGTATCTGTTCACCTCACATCTGCTGTCTCCACAGGATATCTGCATTTGTGTGCCCATTGGTGCAAATATGTGGTTCTGCATTCTGATGGTCACTTCTGTCATTGTGTCATTGATGACTGTTGACGGTCTCAGCCCCCATGGGTGTTGTTTGTCTGCACATGGCCAAAGGAATGTCTCATTTGCACTGCAGTATTTGGCTCCCCCAATTTATGTTGCAATGGGACACATACACTACTTTGCCACAGATGAGTTTTTGGTTCTGTGACCAGGAATGATCCATGCAGTTTGGCAGTTGCAGCTCTTTCTTTGTCAACAATTACCTTTTGGTCACTGTGATGATGGGGGTGTAGACCCCATTGCCACAATGGTCAAAATGTGCTTCAGCTATGGACCCCACACTTGCCTTTTGGTCACTGTGATGATGGGGTTTAGACCCCATTGCCACAATGGTCAAAATGTGCTTCAGCTATGGACCCCACACTTGCCTTTTGGTCACTGTGATGATGGGGGTTTAGACCCCATTGCCACAATGGTCAAAATGTGCTTCAGCTATGGACCCCACACTTGCCTTTTGGTCACTTTGATGATGGGGGTTTAGACCCCATTGCCACAATGGTCAAAATGTGCTTCAGCTATGGACCCCACACTTGCCTTTTGGTCACTGTGATGATGGGGGTTTAGACCCCATTGCCACAATGGTCAAAATGTGCTTCAGCTATGGACCCCACACTTGCCTTTTGGTCACTGTGATGATGGGGGTTTAGACCCCATTGCCACAATGGTCAAAATGTGCTTCAGCTATGGACCCCACACTTGCCTTTTGGTCACTGTGATGATGGGGGTTTAGACCCCATTGCCACAATGGTCAAAATGTGCTTCGGCTATGGACCCCACACTTGCCTTTTGGTCACTGTGATGATGGAGGTTTAGACCCCATTGCCACAATGGTCAAAATGTGCTTCAGCTATGGACCCCACACTTGCCTTTTGGTCACTGTGATGATGGGGGTTTAGACCCCATTGCCACAATGGTCAAAATGTGCTTCAGCTATGGACCCCACACTTGCCTTTTGGTCACTGTAATGATGGGGGTTTAGACCCCATTGCCACAATGGTCAAAATGTGCTTCAGCTATGGACCCCACACTTGCCTTTTGGTCACTGTGATGATGGGGGTTTAGACCCCATTGCCACAATGGTCAAAATGTGCTTGGCTATGGACCCCACACTTACCTTTTGGTCACTGTGATGATGGGGTTTAGGCCCCATTGCCACAACGGTCATGGGCTGCTTGCATTGTGGGTGCCACACACATATATGTGTGGCACATGTGCTAGGGGGTCACATTGTATGTTCAAAGTCATGTTCGGTGTTGTAGGCATTTGACACAGCCTACACACGCTTGTCATGGTGGTGGGGGATGTCTTTATCTTGCAATCCCTAGGTTGTGGTGTGCTTGTTGTGTCATGCATTGTCCATCCTATGAGTGGGGGTGGTAGTAGTGGTAGGCATCCAGCCCCCTGGGTGTGGGTGGTAGTAGTGGTAGGCATCCAGCCCCCCTGGGTGTGGGTGGTAGTAGTGGTAGGCATCCTGCCCCCTGGCTAAGGGTGGTAGTAGTGGTAGGCATCCAGCCCCCCTGGCTAAGGGTGGTAGTAGTGGTAGGCATCCAGCCCCCCTGGCTAAGGGTGGTAGTAGTGGTAGGCATCCAGCCCCCCTGGCTAAGGGTGGTAGTAGTGGTAGGCATCCAGCCCGGATGTGGGTGGTAGTAGTGGTAGGCATCCAGCCCCCCCTGGCTAAGGGTGGTAGTAGTGGTAGGCATCCAGCCCCCCCTGGCTAAGGGTGGTAGTAGTGGTAGGCATCCAGCCCCCTGGGTGAGGGTGGTAGTAGTGGTAGGCATCCAGCCCCCCTGGATGTGGGTGGTAGTAGTGGTAGGCATCCAGCCCCCCTGGCTAAGGGTGGTAGTAGTGGTAGGCATCCAGCCCCCCTGGCTAAGGGTGGTAGTAGTGGTAGGCATCCAGCCCCCTGGGTGAGGGTGGTAGTAGTGGTAGGCATCCAGCCCCCTGGATGTGGGTGGTAGTAGTGGTAGGCATCCAGCCCCCTGGCTAAGGGTGGTAGTAGTGGTAGGCATCCAGCCCCCCTGGGTGAGGGTGGTAGTAGTGGTAGGCATCCAGCCCCCCTGGCTAAGGGTGGTAGTAGTGGTAGGCATCCAGCCCCCTGGCTAAGGGTGGTAGTAGTGGTAGGCATCCAGCCCCCTGGGTGAGGGTGGTAGTAGTGGTAGGCATCCAGCCCCCCTGGGTATGGGTGGTAGTAGTGGTAGGCATCCTGCCCCCTGGCTAAGGGTGGTAGTAGTGGTAGGCATCCAGCCCCCTGGCTAAGGGTGGTAGTAGTGGTAGGCATCCAGCCCCCTGGGTGAGGGTGGTAGTAGTGGTAGGCATCCAGCCCCCTGGCTAAGGGTGGTAGTAGTGGTAGGCATCCAGCCCCCTGGCTAAGGGTGGTAGTAGTGGTAGGCATCCAGCCCCCCTGGGTAGGGGTGGTGGTGCGCATTCAGGCCCCTGTGTGCATATGTGGCATTGGTGATGGGCATCCCGCCCCTATGGTGCTGCTGTTGCTGGTGTAAGTATATTCAGCATCCCCGTGTATGTGTGTGATGTGTCGTGTACGTGTTGTATGTGTTTTGTGGTTGGTGTCTGGCTTACCTTCTGCGCCGTACGCGTCCGTGCCTGTTCCGGTAGTAGATGTAGAATATTGGTATGATCGGGACGAAGGGATTCATGGTTGGTTCGTGTCGTTCGTCCTTCTCGTTGCTTCGCGTCGTCCTCGTCGCTTCGCCTCGTCCTCGTCGCTTCGCGTCGTCCTCGTCGGTGCCGTGTTCGTCTCGTAGCCGTGGATCGTGTTGTGGCGGAGCTTATGTGCGCCTCTCCCGGATGCTTTAACGTGCTGTGCGTAGCGACGGGTTCAGCGTGTACGGAAAGCGCATCGTACTTGTCCGGCCGGACGGGGCTGCATTTTTCCTTCCGTGCGACTCGATTCGGCGTTTCCGGATTCGCCTCGGTCGGAGAACAGGACCTGGTTTGGGTGAGTACGGCTCGGCCGGATTTTTTGCTGTTGTGCGCATCGTACTTGCTCGTTCGGTGTGCTGTACGGATCGGTCGGGAAACAGGCTTTCGCATGGCTTTTTTCCCGATCGAATGGTATTGGGTGCGCCTCCGACCGAGATCGGAATCGGCCCCTTAGTGGTTCGAACCTATTTACCATATTCGGAATCGTATAATGTGTTTGGTTACTGGTGCTGGTACTAACCTGGACTCGACTGAAGGGTGAAACCATTCTAAAACCATAAAAATATCCCAGGGGTAATGCAACGACATTTCCTTCAATGTCAGTAAAATGTCGATCCTGGTTACCTATGACCTCTTCCAATAATAAACCCACCACATAGGGTCTGCGAAAATTTACAACTACACAATCCCCCTCGCATGTTTTAATGGTTTTACCCACCCAGCTAACTCGCCTTACCATAATCACTTCATGTGATAAACACCCAAGACTACAAGTCGTATTCCTAGAAAACCATTGAATCACCCTATTTTTCAAAGAGTCCCAAGTTTCAATAGTATTTCCAGTCAATTTAGGTACGTTTTTTAGGACGATCACATATGGAGTTGCTTGTGGGGGTAGACTTAAAGTAACGTCCCGTTTCCTTCCCTGGTGGACTTGACCTCCGTTCTTCTCATTACCATTCCCTGTGGATCCCCCAGAATTTTGTATAGATAAAACTTGTACTTCCTTTCCATGAGCATTACTAAGTGGCAAGGCACCAACCCTTTGTGGGTTATTCGTACTGTTCAAATTATTTACACCAACATGTGTATCACTCCTGTCAATTAAATTTGCAGTTTGAGGCGTATTTGATGCAGTTGACGGCTGAAGGGCAGTAACCATTTCCAATAACATTGCAATGTCCTTTTGCACTGATTTTATTTCATTCATGACACGCCTCTCAATGGTATCAATTTTCCCATGCAGTTTTTTAAATTGTGTGTTTATAGCATTATTATCGATCCGTGATTCTACAGGCTTAACTCCTTGTCCATTGCCTGGTAATTTTTTTGATTTCCCTTTTTTTGGTAGGCCTCCTTAATATTAAACTTTGTTTGCATTTTTTTGCTGGTGGTGAGTCGGAATCTGGTAAGTCTGAAACGTTAACAATTTCAAGAGGGGTAGTTGACATGCAAGGCCCTAATTTAATCGATTGATCGGATTTAGTATTGTTGGGGATATCATTTTCAATGCTGCTATGTAACCGCTCCTGGGGGATGATGTCGGGACTAGGAATATCACTTTCCCCGTGCACTTCCACCACAGACTTAGCCCCCTTTTGAACGGCATCTAAAGCAGTTTTAGCGGCTGCCAGCTGTTCCTCCACTTGCACAATCTCATTGTTTATTATGCCCATAGCACTTTTTAAATAGTTAGTAATTGGTGCTGTCTTTTCCACGGCATTTCCTTTACATGTAGCCAATTTCCTCTTCCCCATTTCCGAATGGCACCACAATTTACTCACAGCAATAAATGAATGGCGGAGGTCTGCTTACCCACTTCACATTACTCCAGCCTAGAACGGGGGGGGGGCCCGACCCGACCTCTGCCGTTCTCGAACGGGCTCAAACGGGCCCGCCCTTGGCCCGGGCTTCGCCCGGCGCGTCCCGCGAAGCGGGTGCCGCGAGCCGTTAAACAAGGCACCCAACGATGATGACAGCGCCTCCAGGCGCGTACTGCAGGTCTCTCTGGGACTTGGAGTCCCCCCACAAACACAGCTAGCAACGATGCGGCTCCCGCCAAGCGGGTGCCGCGAGCCGTTAAATAAGGCACCCAACGATGATGACAGCGCCTCCTGGCGCGTACTGCAGGTCTCTCTGGGACTTGGAGTCCCCCCACGAACACAGCTAGCAACGATGCGGCTCCAAAGCATAAGAGTAAACTTATAAGTGTATATTACTCACAAGTGTAGGTTACTTTCGTGAATAGCCCTTCAAAATTGCATCTCGTAGCTCTCTTTAAAGAATGTCCATACATTTTCTGTACCTCATAACTGTTGTTTTTCAAAAGGTCTTTCTTGTTTAGCTGCTGCTGAAGTTGGTTTCAGGAATCAAGCACATTGGCACAGTTTGAACTTGATTGTACCCTCAATGTATGATCCAGCGCACACCATTAGAACATGTACTGCAGGCAGTGCATCATGGAAAAATAGAATGGTGGTTCACCTACCCTATGTCAGTTTCCCTCCAGGAGCATGCTCTGTCTTTCTTTGAAGTGATAAAATGGGCCACCCCAAAGCGGGTGCAGTTTGTGACAGAAACCTCTTGGGTATGAAGTCTCTGAGGCAATTACTATGGCCTAGGTGGTGCATAACCCCCTGATTTATTGTCCATTTTTCTACAGACCTCTTGAACATTCACCTTCATCTACAATATTATAAACATATATAGGCAAAGTGTCCCCTCATTTCCACATAACCAATCCCTGTGCAAATAAATGAACATCCACCTTACATTGCTTAGGCAATAGCATATTTCCTGCTTAATCAGTGTTACAGAAAGAACTGCCCAAAAATCAAGAGCTCTCTCTGTAATGCTAAACTGCAGCTAAAGTGCTAACAATGGGTCAAAATGCCATTTGTGTGCCTATCGAACTTTGCTAGCATGTCCTGTGAAATGATAAAAAGAGCATCCTTCATAAAAGTCAGGAGTATACCTAGAAAAAGCTAATTATTATTCTACTTTCTTAGGCAATGTATTTAGTGTTTTGACTATTAAACATGTTGCTTATGCATAAATTTGTTTTGTGCATTGTTTCCTAAACTACAGTATGGTCTGTTGCCGTGTTCAACTCTCTCCTCCTCAAACCCCATTGCCAAGCTGTAAGGTTAAATTCTGCTCTTAGGAGCTCTTTATCCCTTGAACCATCACTGTCAGTTCTTGACACTTTGTAGCACTTTCAGCAGGATACCATGTTCCCAACCCAGTACAGATAATTCTGCAGAACCTAGAAATCCTGATGCTGGTGTTCCGGAGTAACCTGCTACTCTTAAAAAGCGCTTTGACTCCTCGTCAGGTGTAATAAGGGCTTTATAAATACAATTACACTTACAATTTCCACCTTCCCTCCTGATTTGTCAATTGCCCACAGGCATTCCATGGAGTCTTCATCTCGGACCAACCATGATGTGCTGCCCCAAGCATTTCTCAAGTTGGATGCTAAGTATCAGGGATGAGTGCAAGTATCTTCAGATGGCTGCCTCTTACAGCGCTATCAACGGTTCTTGAGTCTGATGAACAGAGAGGCAGTTAACACTTCTGAGTCTGCTTAAATACAGGCTTCCTTGTAATTAACACTGGCTTTGCACAATCTTCTCTGAGTACTTTGTCCTAGAACATGTGTGAAACATGATACCTGGACGAGACTTGTGAAATAGCATTATTTCCTTGTCCTTTTTGTTGCATGAGCAAATGCTTCTGTGGACAGAAAAAGTCATCAAGCAAAATAAACACTAGTTTACCATCCCTCCAATATGGCCAATTTCCTTATTGTTTTGCTATTTAATTAAAAAGAAAGTCGGCCCACCTCACTTCCTGTTTCTGTGCAGGTAACTGTCTTCAGGCATAGGTAAGTTCTTTTAATGTTACCATGTTTTGTAATGCATACACTTTTGCGAAAGAGTCTGCGTTATTGACTCCATATCTTGCTATTTTCATGTGTTAATATGTGTTTCTAGTGACTCTTTATCTGGCTATTTTCAAGTTTTCAAGTTTTAAAAGGTTCTCCTGTAGTGTTCCCACCCACACACAACATTGTCTCCACACAGAGTGCCAGTATTACTAAGTTAAAAGGTATGGTTTTAGTGGACTATCTTTTACTGTTAAAAACAGAACACTAGAACGAATAATATCACTCTTCTCCAGTATTGAATCTTTCATAGATTCAGATGCTTGAATCTTCCCCCTCGTCATGGTGGGAGCCCCAGGGGTATAAAATAAGCAGTTCTATTTAAGTACATTAAAAGAAATAGAGAAAACCAGTGTTCTTGTTAACCAATTCACATTCTTTTAATAGAACCATACTTCAGCCAATCAAAGGCAAGACCCTGGACCACTCCTCCCCTGCAGAGCCACCATACCTCAGATTTCTCACCGCATGTCGTGCGTGAGGGAGTCTCCCTGAGATCTGCTCATTTGTTACAGTTGGTGAACTTTTGACCCTTTCTTCCTCTCAAGGAAAGATGACAGTGGACTGCTACAGCTCTAAGGTATTGTGTTTTACCTTCAATATGTCAGAAGGATCTAAGAAAAGGCTTTTCAGGACATGCATGTCTTGTGGAAAGGCAAGACTATTTTCTGAAGATTCCCATAAGGATTGTCTATACTGTTTACATCCTAACCATAAGCCAAAGGAATGTAAACACTGCAGAACCTTTTCTGAAAAAAGTATTAAAGACAGCGAAGCCAGGCTACTACTATTGCTCCAGAAGAAAAAGACCATATCACAATCTGGTTCGGATGAGGAGAAGGATCCAAGTCACTCTCCACCTGAGCGAAAACTCAAAAAATGAGAGCTCTATCTCATCTGTAAAATACCCTAAAAGACTGAAGGCTGTTGAAAAATCATCAAAATCTGAAAAACCAGCCTCTAAAGACTCCTCTAATCTTTCACTGCAGTGTCCCACTTATGTTGGCTGTGGCAGGGCTAGTTCCATCAATTGTATGCTAAAATCTAGAAATTTCTTTAAGCTTGTTCTTGACTTTGTGGTGGAACCTCACTGTCTGAGTGATCAGAATCCCCTTATTGTCTCCCTCAATTTAAAGACCTAGGTGGGGAGGGCGATGATCGCCCGATTCATTACCACCGGAACAAGGGAGTCAGGCTGAATTGGGGTAAGATCGATCCCCTCAAATTTGAAGGAGATATTATCAAAGGCTACTCCCACTTAATTATGGGGTGTTTGAAGTCAGACTCTCCTCCAGAGGATGTTGTTCGGGAGTTTGGGTCACTATGCGCTGAGGTAGCCATGAGACTGACGAGGAGTCCTAAGCATGGGGAACGCCAGGAGGCCCGGTGGTTTAATTCCGATTGTTCTAGGGCCCATAAAGATTTAAAAAGGGTGCTTCATGTTATTCCCCGTAACAGAGATCTAGTTAAAGCAGCAAGGCACATATATAAAACGATAATTGAGGGTAGAAAAGCAGAACTGAGAAGTCTAGCATGGGAAGATCTGGAGAGAGCAGGAGCCCTAAGAGACACAAAAAAGGTTTGGGAAATTATAATTTGCCCATTATGTACTGAAGAAGCTGGGCAGATGGATTCACTGATCCTGGGAGACGCTTGGGTAGCCCACTTTACTGGAATCTTTAACCCCCAAAATAAAAGGGTCAAGGAATACATAAGGAATTTGCCCGTAGATTTATTTTCAGCTACCCAACTCATTCTATCTATTACAGTAACTGAGGTAGAGGAGGCGTTAGCCCAGGGGTCCCTTCTGAAATCACCAGGTCCTGATGGGGTCCCCCTTGCCTTTTTAATTAATCCAACTCTGTGGGCACCCCTGTTGACGAATGTATTTGAGGCAGTAATTACTGGCCCAATGCCCACATCCTGGAAGGAGGCAATAGTGGTCCCCGTTTTTAAAAAGGGTAATAGAAGTGACCCGACTTGTTACAGGTCAGTTTCGCTTATTGATGCCACAGCTAAGGTATTGGGTTGAGTTCTCGCCCGTTTGGAGACCTGGGCAACCACCACAGGAGTGATATCCAATACGCAATATGGTTTCAGGAGGGGGCTTAGCACGACCAAGCAATGCCTTAATTTGTCCTAAATTATCAACAAATACGCGAAGGCCAGGAAGGGCGCAATCCACCTGGCCTTCATGGACTTGTCTAGTGCCTTTGACACTGTTAACTGGGAGAAACTATGGGATATGCTGGAAAGTTTGGGTGTGGAACAAGCACTGGAGTCCCTCATCCGTAGGCTACATTTTAATTCTTTAGTCTCCATAAGATACGGCACTCAAGGGGAAAGAGCTGAGCAAATAGCTTCAACAGAGGGTGTCCGTCAGGGGTGCATCGTAGCCCCTTTTCTGTTTTTAATATATATACAAATGGTCTGGAGGATTCCCTATTAAGTAGGAAACTTGGGGGCATATTATCAAGGGCTTTATCGCCGATTTAGCGGCACTTTTTGCCGCTAAATCGGCGATATTTTTAACGCCCTATTAGCAAGCTGTCGCTAACAGGCGTTAGCGACAGCTTTCAGGCGTTAGAGGCCGGGAATTACATCGCCTTGCATGTCAGCGATAGTTATCGCTAATGACATGCAAGGTAGGCGTTCCCCACTAAAAGCGACTGTAAACAGTCGCTAACACCACTAACCCCTATTATCAAGGCAGGCGAAGCGATAAAATAAATCGCGCTAAGCGCGTTTATCACTAGATTTTAACACCTGCTATTGACTATGACTTACCTGTTTAAGGTATAGGAGGTGGATTCTAATGCTGAATCCACCTTAGCGTTAATGCGAGAATATCGCTGGTTTTCCAGCGATATTCTCGCATTATGCCGCTATCGCTGGAATAATCATCGCCATAGCGCTAATTGTTGCTAATACAGCGTTAGCGTGGCGATATATTCCAGCGACAGCTGGCGATAAAATATTTCGCGCTAAGCGCGCTCTGCGATATTTATCGCATTTTGTTGCTAATATGGCCCTTGATTTTCCCAAAATTGGCAGCAAATCTATCCCCTTGCTATCTTATGCTGACGACACAGTGCTAATGGCCACAACAGCGAATGGCCTTCAGAATTCCCTGGATACTTTTATTGATTTTGTCGTCACTTGATCTTAAAGTAAATTTTATTAAATCATATATTATGGTATGTGGCCCAAAGAGTACAAACACTAAGATTTTCATAGCACAGGACAAGAGATTTGAAAAGATTGAGAATTTTATGTACCTCGGGAACTTATTTAACAATAAGCTAAGTTGGGACCCACTTGTGACAGCAAGAGCCCACCATACAACTAGGGCTGTGGATGGGCTATTTCGCTTTGCATGCAAATTAGGCCATAAGCCTGTTAGGGAAGTAATTACCCTTTACAAAGCCAAATGCCTTTCGATTGCAACATATGGCGCAGGGGTGTGGGGGCATCACAATATCTGCCAGCTACAAATAGTGGAAAATAAATTCACTAAAAGGCCTATGATGATGCCTAATAGTGCCCCTAACTGCCTATGTCATGAAGAATTGGGATTAGCGCATATAGAGGATCGCATATCTTGTGCCCCTTTACTCCTATGGGCGAAAATTTGGCTATCTGAAGAACTAACGTTCTCACGAGAAATAATAAAAGATTGTCAAAACTTGGCCAACTCTCTAAAAATACCATGGCTTCGTATCGTAAAAGATAAATATTATGAAATAGGATTGTGGCATTTCTATGATAGCCCTGAAAGCACCCCACTGAAAGCCAAAGTCATTATAAAAGAGGCGTTACATTCAAGGGGAAACATGCGTTATCCTCACCAAGATGAGATCGGTCCCATGCACTTGTCCCCTGCCCCATTGCAAAATTATTTAACATTCACCACTAATCTGCAGATTAGATTTTTATTTAACTAGATTTCAGTTAGGTGCTGTGCATTTTTTGCTGGCGTTTCCACGCCAGAGTGGTTGGGCGAATGATCTCTCACCTTGTCCATGTGATAATCTTACAAGCCAAAGCACTTTGCACTTTATCTTATTCTGCACTTTATATAAAACGTCAAGGAGTAAATTTTTAATCACACTGTTAAACAAAATTCGCCCTTGTACATATGTTGATGGTTTTAAATTCTTGCACTCACTGGCTACCCCTGATATTTGTATTGCAGTAGCCAAATATATAAAAGTATCTTTAGCCATTAGGAAATGTTATGAGTAAGAATTCCCTGAGTTGTCTCACTGTAAATTCTGTATTCAAAGAGTCGCATGTCCCTTGTATTTTATTAATTGTTTTTAGCATATTGTTCAGAACTGTTTATATGCTGTGATAATGTTTTTGTAAATCCTAATGGTGTTATGAATTGATACTAGGTTGTTTTTATTGAATTTTAAGTAATATGCACTTTTGAAGGTTATGGATTTTAATCAACTTGGAAATTTTGGAGGCTTATTCAGCTGCCATAAAGGCCACTAGAAAAGCACCTTAACTTAGAAATTGACATGGCTCATAGTTTCCCTTCGTGATGTTTTTAAGTGTCTATTTAATTATTGTATGTTGGCATTTGAAGCCATCACGTTTGACCCAGCGAATGAATTTTAGTGAAGTATGTAACGTTATTGTATGGTCATTTGTCCTAGACTGAAAATCGATGCTGCTGTTGTTGATGCACTGAATGCCCTTTTTTGTACTCTATTACGGCTGGTTAAGCCGAATAAAGATTTATTAATGACTCCTCTACAGGCTCTGTACAGAAAAAATCATCCACTTCTTCTTTGCTTGTCACGCCTTAGAAAAATGCCCCGTCAACGAAAATGAGACCGTCGACGGATCCATCGTTGAGGACAGTGGCGTCGATGAGAACTTCGCTAACGGCTATTCCCATACCAACGGTGATGATGGTCACTCAAACTATAATAACGACAGCTTTGTCGATGAAGGACGGGGCGGCCACCATCTTGTCGATGGATGACCACATCGACGGCCATTCCGTCGACAGCCATTCCATCGACAATGGTTTTCATAGTTCAAAACAACGGTTTGAATCTTGGGGCATAGTTCTTTCAACACCAACAATACCGCGTTATCCATCACCCTTCACAATAGCGGTTCAAAGGTAGGCACCGGCCAGGGGAACTCCCCTGTATATTCTGTTCTCCAAAAGGCTAGTGGCCCAACAGGAATCAGTACCCAATTGGAAAAACATACACCAGATGAAATTCAAGATCAATGGCGTGCCCCACAACATGCCCCTGTTGATCAAGCACCCAATTGAACAAAACAACAACGGATAAGAGTACAGAGCAATGGCGCTGGCTAGCGACTGCCCTAAATGCCCCAAGAAAAGAATGACTTCTAAATCGAGCAATAAATATTTTGCGCGGGGCAGTTTCCTGAGGATTCTTTCCTGGAATTTCGCTGGCACAAAGCATAAACTTACTGACGATGCACAAGTAGTAAACTGGGAACAATATGAAATCATAGCTCTTCAAGAAACTTGGTTGCCCTCTCAAATGCAACTGGCTGGTTATGTCCTTCACCATGTCGATGCCAACAAACTCCATCGATCAGGGAGGCCCAGTGGGGGACTCGCAGTATATGTTTCAACAGCATTAAATGTTACAACAGAGCAATTACCAAGCTCAACTTCTGAGCTACAGATAATCAAGCTTCATTTTGCCCATGGACATGCGCCATCCTGAGTTGTGTTATTTAACATCTACGCGCATTCAAATGCTAAAAGGAAAACTGTTCTATTTAAGAAATTAATTAATGAGCTGACGGAACTAAGAACCAGGAATCCTACTTGGGTAATTCTGGTGACAGGAAACTTTAACACCAATCTGATATATACACCGGATGAAGACGAACAATTGGCGGCCGAAAATGCTATCTGGGTGGGTTTTCCACAGGCCAGCCACCCCCAGAAACAACCTGTCCGGCGAGAGAAAGATCTGGTTCCCGCCCTTGAACGCCTAGGCCTAGGAGTATTTAACAGTAGAACTCAAGATGACAACCCCCCCCTAGTTTTACATACCTTGGAACAACCTCAGGATCAGTTATCGACTACACAATACTTTCCTTGCCGCTATTAAACCATCTAAAAGAATATAAAATCAAAAACACTTTGCTGAGTGCTCATCTATATCTTGTGCTGAGGCTAAACCACACAAGGCACAGGGCAGCCGCGGTGGAAACTCGAAGTCTAGAAACTATCAACTTGAAACATTTAAAATGGCCACACTGCACACTTCCAAAGCTAGCTGCCAAGGCAAAATAAATTCTTGAGTCTAGCAAAACACTCCAAGCTGTACCAACAACAGTCTGGTCACTATTCCTGACAAGATTGTTAACACATGGCGCAACATTAAAGACAAGAATAAGGCAAACACCCGGGCAAACAGAGACTCTGACGGAAAGAACTTTAAATCTAAGGAAATAACTTAGATGCGCAATGAGGAAGCTCAGAACACCCACTGCTACAACAGCCAAATGGGAGAGCATGAAAAGACTATAAAAGGTATATAAAAAACAACTCTGGGTAGAGCAGCAAATCAAATCAGACAAGTTCTGGGCAAAACTTCTCTACAATTCTAAACAAACCAATACAAGAGCCTTTTGAGCAAATGTCAACAGCATTGGGAGAGACACAAAAATAGTAAATAGCTTAAGTGTCTCTGAAAAGGATTGGGCAGCTTACCTGTCAATGACTTTCTCAGTAAAAAAAGGTACTCCAGAACAAGAACAAAGCAATGGCGCTGCGGTAAAAATCACACTAGATCTGCCCAGCCCCACAAGGAGGAAGTTGCTCCAGTCGCTGGCATCACCAAATCAACATTATACAATGGGTAGAGTAGCAAAGGTGATCTCGTCTGGAAGGAAGTGATATAGCTCCTGGCCCAAATGGCATTCCACAGGCAATTTACAAGCTAGATCCCGAATACTGTGCAAAACCGCTAACTGTGCTGTACAATGAGGTGGAGTCAACTGGCCTAATACCTAGCAGCTGTAGAGGGTTAATAATAAATCCAATCTACAAAGGTGAGGATCGATCAAATCCTGCAAACTATAGGCTCATCACGCTCATCGATTCCGAAGCTAAGCACTATGTCACACTAATTCTGGAAGATCTAGTCGCATGGTTCAATGCCAACAATCTGGTTCCCCTAAACCAAACAGGCTTTCGGAAAGGTTACAGAACCACAGTCAATTTGCTAATGGTTAGAACAATGGTGGACAAATGCAAGCCTCTAAAGAAGTGACTACATTTATGTTTCATAGATTTCAAAGCTAAATCTGACCAGGTGGACAGAGCTCTCCTGTGGGCAAAACTAAGGAGGTGTGGTCTTCATGATAAAACATTGCAAGCCCTTGAGCAATTGTAGACTTTACTTTTACTTTAAAATCTTTATACGATCACTTATTAGAGATCATAAAAGCACAAATTCATTACAGACACATTATATATAAAATACAGACAATATTGTGCAACAAATAAAACTTTCAGATCATGATAAGGCTTTAGTGGTTAATGGGCCCGGAATGCCTCATTTACATACATTAAGTTCATGATTACAATAATTAATTGATTAACTTCTCGGGCTGCCCTGGGTCTCTTTCTCATGCAAGCCCACAAAAAAGTGGCTACAGAAAAACAAACAAAAGGGTCTGAAAGGGACTTTAAAAAGTACAGTGCCACCCTACATTAGATAAAGTTATGACGCCTTAAAATTGGAAGAATATAAGCTTCTCTTTCTGTTTGATAAATTTGCTGAACAATACTAACCTTGGGCGTAGTTCGCGAAGTAGCGCTACGCGAAGCTACGCGAAGTGCACTTCGCACTACGCGAGCTACGCATAGCACTACGCGAACTGCGTAGTGCACTGTTCGCGATGATTGCACAGTGCCGGATGCTTGTCCGCACTGTGCAATCATTGAAAACGGCATCTTGCACAGTGCGAGCTAGTCTTTACTGCCGCTCGAGTAGATTTTTACTCGAGCGGCAGCTTTCTCAACGCGGACTGGTAGTTTCTCATCGCGAGCGGTCGCGAGCATACGCGACCACTCGCAATGAGAAACCTGACCTCCCCGCGTTGAGAATCTCGCCGGGAGGTTTATTTTCCACGCTCGCGATCGGCAACTTGATGTTGCTGATCGCGAACGAGGAAAAAGTCTCGCCGGGATGTCATTTTGCTTGCTCGCGGTCACCAACTTGACATTGAGGTCCGCGAGCAAGCAAAAAATGACCGCTGCACTACACTACGCTACGCTACGTGTGTTTGCACTGTGCTACGTGCAATTCGCGTAGTGCGAAGTAGCGCAAACTTCGCAAACTACGCGAGCATAGCGTAGTGCTTTGCCCAGGCTTAAACAATACAAGGTAAAGATATGACTGGGATGACTGATTATCACATGGGCATGGTATCAAATCTGCGTGTTTGAATTGCTTCTCTGGGAAACCTAGCATCAGTGGAATGAGGTTCATACAAAAACGCAGGAGAATCAATCTATGCTGTCTAGACGTAATGCTGGATAAATATGAGAATCCTTCCTCTGTTCTTTGAGGGAAGAGGTCATATGCTAGTGACACTTTTTGGTGCCAATTCTTTTCTCTACGGGCGAAATTAGGTCTCTGCATAAATGCCTCCATTATTTTCTGTTTGGAAACCCTTCTACATGATGCAGGTTCCCTGAATAATTCACCCCATCCAATTGCACTCAGTTCAGCCTCTACATATCTGAGCCAGCCAATCTTGTTATAATGCTCCAGTTTCAGACAATCACCAATTATACGCTGCGTTGAGTTAACAGTAGTCTTGCGTCAAGTTGAGATCCATAGCAAAATTGGCGCCAATATGATTGCGTCTGCCATATAGGGCAGCCCCAATTCGCTATGTAAAATGTAATTGGAGGAGGACTGGGGGAGTGACACCCTGTTTTTAAAAAAGCTATCTTCTATTGTTTGGAGTTTCTCGGTCTGGACCATTCCCCAGACTCCCGCCCCATAGGTTGCCACTGCCTTTGTTTTTGCAAAGTGTATCTTTTAATGGGGTCCAAGGGACTTGCACCCAACTTGTTAGCAAGGCCCTTAATAGCTTGGAGACTTCTTTCCATACCTAGGGCTCTTGCAGTCACCAGGTTTACCCAAGAGTGATTTTTATCGAATAGCACTCCCAGGTATGGAAAGGATTCTACTACCTCAATTTTCTTTGATCCCAGATGGAAAAAAGAGTATATCGAACCTTTGGCTGCTCCTGCTATAATGATGAAGGATTTTGATTAATTCACCCTTAGATCTATTGAGGCCATAAATGAGGCATACGTTGTTATCAGGCCTTGCAGGGCTACCCCAGTCCTGGCGATTAGGACAACGTCATCGGCATATGCCAATATTGGGAGGGGAGTGCTTTCAAAAATTGGGACGTCCCGAGGGGAGTCAGTCAAGGCAGCCTCTACCCCGTTTGAATAGATGGAAAAAAGAAACGGGTCAAGCACGCAACCCTGTCTGACTCCTCTCTCGATCTTAAATGAGCGTGTGCATTCCCCGTTAATGCCATACCGGACACAGGCAGTGGCATTGGCATATAGCTGTCGGATGAAATGAATTATTGGTGGATCAATCCCCATCCCCTCCATCATAGGCCACAGCCTATGATGGGATACACAGTCAAAGGCCGCTGACAGGTCCATAAAGGCCATGTAGATCTTCCCGCCTTTGACTTTGGTGTATTTATCGATGCAAAGTGAGAGATTGAGGCATTGGTCAACAGTCCCCTTCCCCCTCTGGAAGCCATATTGGGCCTGCATCAAGATGTTATGTTCCTGGGCCCAGTCCTCCAGTCTAGCTAGTAAGATCCGGGCCATAAGCTTGGCCGTGGTATCCAGTAGGGAGATGGGTCTGTAGTTCTTAGGACTGCTTCTATCCCCTTTCTTATAGATTGGAACTATTATACTGTGCTTCCAGGACGGTGGAGGGCCCTCTATCACTATGCTGTTAAATACATTGGTTAATAAGGGGGCCCACAGATCATAATTATCTTGAAAGAGATCGATCGGCACCCCGTCTCGACCCAGTGCCTTCCCTGGAACACAGGCCTCCAACCCTTTTATGACTTCGCTAAGCGAAAATTTTAAAGTACCTTGCGGTGGATAACTTAAATCAGGTGGCGGGGAGGTAGGAGGGGTATCAGAATATACCTTCAAAATATCCCACCCATGGGTCCTCGCTTACGTTTACGTCCAGGGCCGGGTCTTTAGGCTCTTTAAGATAGGGTGCATTTATGACTTTCCAGAACTCGCTGCTACTACCCAAATTAGCAGCCTGCTGGAAGTCGTCCCAAGCTTTCTCCCTAATGACCTTCTCTCTTTTCCTTCTAGAGATCTTATACTCTCTACGTAACATTCTTATCTGTACTGGATCTCTCAGCTGGGTTTTTAAAGCGTTTACAAGGGCTCTTCTAGCTGACGAGCATGATGAATCAAACCAGCCTCTAGCCATTGAACCGTTTACACGATTGGGGCAGGTCAGTGCATCTTTTAGTTTCTCTATCAGGGCTCTAAACTGGGAAACTAGTAATGCTGGAGCGGACTCCGCAGATAGACATAGTAAAATATCATCCCTTGTTTGTGCTATGAATACATGTGCCAGGTTCTGCTTAACCACCTGCACCCACTTCAGTTGGTACCCGTTTTTCCTGGTTAGAGAGATGTTTCCTGCTACCTGTTGCTGTTTTTTCAGCTTATGAGGGATGTTTAGGTGGCTAAGTGGCTAAGTAGGATTGCATGGTCACTGTAACAAGTGAAAGTAGTATCTATGTGGGCGACTTTCCCACTAATTGTAGAGGAGACTAAAATGAAGTCAATGGTAGACTCATAATTGATCCTCCGAAATGTTTTACCTATATTTCCCTCTTTTGTGTTATTTGTTATCCCCAGGTTTCTTATGTAAAGAAGTTTATTAAGACTGTTGCCATAATCATTATGGGTGAAATGAAGAAGGGAATTGCCCTGATGGTCTGTGAGCCCGCACACCGTAGCCTCTTTGTACTTACAAAGGTGAGCGTTAAAATCCCCCACCCAAATAATGTTTGGAGGGCCCTTTTTAGGTCGAGCATTCGAGACCTCTTGATATCCTTTAGTATATACTTTAGTATATATACTTTAGTATATACTTATATGTGTATGTACTTTGTGGGCTCTGGAGATCAGCCCTAGGACTTGTCTGCTTCCGCTTAGGGACTTTCCTTTCTGTTCAACTGCCTCTATTTAACTGTCTTGATAGAAAACAACCAGCAGAGGTCAGTAAAATTCCAGAATTGCTTTCTGCTGAGGGACTTTCTTTTTTAATTTTTCTGGCAACTGCCTCTATTTAACTTTATTGATAGGAAACGACCAGCAGAGGTCAGTAAAATACCAGAATCACTTTAGCATTCTCTAGATTCCAATCCATAGAAATTGTCTACCACGAGCACCTGTAGACAATAATATTTTTTTCAAATCTTGTATTTTCAGTGATATGACCACCAAAGGCCCTGCTTTTATAATAAAAACAGAGCTTTGGACTATACCATTTCCCGCTGAAATGCAAAATTTCTATCCATGGGTTCCCATACCTGGCGTGTCACGCAGTTTGGTGCTTACTTTCCCTCCATGTTAAAGAACAATAGATGTTTCAGCACCCAGGCTAATGTGCTGCACAGCTAAATACATATAAGGTCCCAAAGGCGAGACCAATTGCATTGCAAATGCTTGTTTGTAAAAGAGTTTACTTTGTCCAGTTCCAAATTTAGTTCCTCTACCACTAGCTTCATGCGACCTCCAGTTTCATTGTAATAGAAATTGATTAAAAGCCAGGGTCTGTCATCTGTACCTTCCAATAAAAGCAAATGAAAATGTTTATTCTGGGATCCGACCATCCTTACTTGCAGGGGGAAGGTGTTAGATATTAAGGTTAATAATCCCCCTTCACTCTGCCTGACACTGAGTCTACTGCAGCTGTGTAGAAGGACCGGTATCCGGTAACAAAGATGGGCTCTGTGGCCCATGTTTCTTGAAAGCAGATGACCTTCAGGGGATGCCAAAGTTTGTGCCACTGGTCAATTCCTACTTTTGGAATAATTCCTGCCACTTTCCAGGAGGCTAATCTGACTTACTAGTGTTAGCCAAACTCGGGAGTTGGGGACTCGGCAGGCTCCCCTGTCTTATAGGGGCTGGGTTGTCTGGGAAGTTGGTGCTTTCAGTAAGAGAATAGGTAACTGAGGTTAGTCAGTCACAAGTCTCCAGATCTGAGAGGGCAGCAAATCTATTGTGAAGCCCCACCCCCACAATGCTACTGTGGCTCCCCCCATGACTTAATTGGTAGCCTTGTCTTTGCCTCTGACCCATGCCCTGTGTTAGACCCTGCATATAAAAGTGATCCAGGGATAGGGGTATGATCTGAGTACTCCTGGCTGGCATCCTATGGCGATTACTTAAAAGAGCATTGACCACATGTACGTTGTTGCAATTTACCACCACACAGTCACCGTCAATGGATTTAATAGAGTTGCCCACCCAACCCACTCTGCGGTCCATGATAATCTCACAGGACAGCGGATATTTTCTCGTTCCTATATCCATTAAGTGGTATGAGAGCCAGTGCAAACATTTATCCATTAGCTGTGAGGTGGTTTCAAGCTGATTGTCCCGCAGTGGTGGTACATTTACCAAAAACCAAGACTAGGGGGGAAGCTGCAGGCAGGAGATGTAGGACTTGTTGCACTTGTTGAGCTTGTTGTGCTTGTTTATTAGCGCTCACCCACGGTCTGGGTAGTGATTGGTTTATCTGTAAGTCACCACCTGTGTCCCCCGGGGCTCTGGAACCCTGATGTACAGTGCCCATGTACCCGGTGGTGGTAAGGTTTGGGCCTCCGTGGATATATTATGGCGAGCAGTGGCTGTGGAAAGCGGCCCACCGGGCAGTGTGACAGAAGTTATTGAGGAGCACGGCAAGGTCGGCCCCGATGCACCCAGGTTGCTGCGGACCTGATGTAAAGTCTTAGTACAGCGGTCATGCCTATAGCTTGGAAACAGGCCAGGGTGATACCGCTGCTTAAAAAACCCTCCTTAGACCCAAAAAAGCCAGAAAACTTTCGGCCGATTTCCCTGCTACCTTGGGCCGCAAAGATCACGGAGGCTTATATTAACTCTCTCCTCACGGATCACCTGAATTCCAACAACAGGCTTTACCCTTCCCAAAATGGCTTTCGCCCTGGCCACAGCACAGAGTCGGCGCTCTTGGCTGTGACAGAACACCTTTGGACAGCTTTGGATGCTGGGCAGACGTCGGCACTGATCCTTTTGGATCTCAGTGCCGCGTTTGATACAGTGTCCCATGCTATTCTGTTGCGACGCCTGGAGGAGGCTGGGATCGTTGGCTCAGCCCTGAAGTGGCTGGCCTCATTCCTTGCTGATAGGATACCTCTGACATCTTTCCCATCAAGAAAGGGGTGCCACAGGGCTCTTCCCTGAGCCCTCTGCTTTTCAATCTATACGTACAACCTCTGGCCGTAGTAGCCAAGAGCAGAGGGCTGACCATGGTCTCCTATGCTGACGACACACAGTTGGTGGTGGCTCTCTCGAGCGACTCTAAGCAGGACGCTGTTAAATTTCAAGGCGATCTTGCGGTAGTCGCCGAGTGGATGACCACCAACTGTCTCCAACTTAATGCCAACAAGTCGGAGGTGTTGTTGGTAGGAAAGGACCATGGTCTATGGAATGAGCTCTGGTGGCCCAAGAGCCTAGGCATTGCCCCCTCCCCCAAGCAGGCAGTGAAGAACTTAGGGGTTTGGATGGATGCTTCCCTCAACTTCCAGACTCAAACTAAAAAGGTGGCGGGAACCTGCTTTGGGTTGTTGCGAGGACTCAAACCCATCCTGGGCTTCTTTGATGCCCCTACCAGGCAGATTATCATCCAGGCCTTGATTATGTCAAGACTTGATTATGCCAGCTCGCTGTATCTGGGAGCGAACAAGACAGAAATACTTAGGCTACAGAGAGTTCAGAATGCGGCCGCAAGATCTCTCCTCGGTCTGCGCAGAGCATGCTCAGTGACAAACGCTATTCGCAGTCTCCACTGGCTGCCTGTGGCTAGGCGGATTGAGTTCAAGGCTCTCTGTATTGCCTTTAAAGTCCTGAAATTTGCCTCTCCTAATATTTTGACCGACTTGCTTCTACCCTATGTTCCCTCCCGCCAGCTCCGCTCCATGGGACAACACCTGGTGGTGGTCCCGCGGGTTAGGAGGGTTCGTGCCGGAGGTCGTTCTTTTCGGAACAGAGCGGCAATCCTTTGGAACACACTGCCAGCCCATATTCGGGGGAGTAACAATTACCTCGAACTCAGGAAGGCCATAAAAACTTTTCTCTTTCCTACTTCGTAGGCCTCCTTGGGCCCTCCCTGACCTTGGTCACCTCATTGCTGTCAGCGCCGGGACGCCTCTTTGCTGGGGCAGCTGTTGCGCTTTATAAAACCCATTAACATAACATAGTGAGGAGCACGGCAAGGTTGGCCCCGATGTACCCAGGTTGCTGCGGACCTGATGTAAAGTCTTGTCCACGATGACAGATGCCCGCTCCATAAGTGGGGGCTCTGGGGGATGGTGGAGCGAAGCATTTTGGGCCTCCAAGCTGGCTAGGCGCTCTCCAATTAATGTCAATTTGATTAGAATTGGCTCCAGCAAAGAGGACATCAGATTACTTACTCCAGCCCAGAACGCATCATTACAGATGGAAATACGGTGTTTGCACTGGGTGGTAATAGGGGACTCTCTGTAGGCGTCTTGGAGTTTCTGCGCTTGGGTTTCTGGGCTCGATTTGGAATTGTTGGCTTGGACTTAGGCTTCAAAATTCCGCCAACCCTTCGTTGCTTAGCTGGTGGATCGTTGGAGGAGTCAAAGAGAGGGGAGTGCTCGGGCCCCCTACTAGTTACGGTAGGTACAGCCGGTGAAAATGACAGAATTTCCACCCCAGTACATGGTGGATTAGGGGATGTTGTTAGTTGTAAAGGCTGGGTATGGAGAACCTCCTCTAGGGCACTCCCTATGGGTGACCTCAATGGGAGAGGGAGGGGCTCTAGGGATAGTCGCCTCTGAGTGAGTTCAATTTCGTGGGTAAGTACGCTCGCTGCTCTGGATAAAAATGCGTCCAGCGTAGCTACTGCCCCTCCACCCGCTTTCTCCATGTGGCCTTTCCTCTTCACCATTGTGTCAATAAAAAATTAAGGGCACAGTACCTTGGGTTGGGCGCTGGACATTAGAGGGGGGGCCCAGCCCAGCCTCCTCCGGGCGTGGACGGGCCCGCCCTTGTTCCGGGCTATGCCCTGGCACGGCCCCGCATGCGTCCCGCTCCACAGGACTTTTGGCGCGCTTTTAAGCACGGTGTCGGCAGCTGGCAGCACAAGGGCTGCTGGGACTCCAAGTCCCCCAAGGGTGATGCATTGCTCCCAGTGGGAGTATGGCAGCTGAGGTGAGGCTACAGCGCCGTGGGACTCCTGGCGCGCTTTTAAGCGCGCCGGCGGCAGCTGGTGGCTGGCGGCTGGCAGCACAAGGGCTGCTGGGACTCCGAGTCCCCCCAAGGGTGATGCGTTGCTCCCAGCGGGAGTATGGTGGCTGAGGTGAGGCTGCGGTGAGGCAATTGTACACAAACACGTGGATACCAATTGGGCTGGGAGACGGGTCAAGACTGTTCAGGAGAAAACCCACAACCATTGGCCTCAAACGAGGCTGCATCCTGGCCCCTCAACTCTTTAACTTTTCTATGGCCAATTTGACCCCCAGACTAGACCAGGTTAATGCCATCCCCCGAAACTAGGATCACTAACCCTTACCCACCTTGCTTACGCGGATGATATCA
Source organism: Calotriton arnoldi (assembly GCA_963921515.1). NCBI lineage: Eukaryota > Metazoa > Chordata > Amphibia > Caudata > Salamandridae > Calotriton > Calotriton arnoldi. The sequence continues at coordinate 52,511 of CAWUFW010022737.1, read as the reverse complement.
TCCTACTGTGCCACACAGCGGTGGGCCTACAGAGATCTCTTGCCGAACTAACTGAATTTGCAGCAGCTAACAAGCTAGAGATAGACACGACCAATACAAAAATCATGTCCATGTGGAATGGCCCTGCTCCCCTCTTAAAATCAACTCAGGTGATGTACGTTTGGAAGAAGTCAGCAACTAAAAATATCTGGGTGTGTACATCGAAAAGAAACAAAACTTTTGGGCACACAAACAGTGCATGGCTAAAAAAAGTAGAGCGCTGACCTACGCCTTTTGTTCTCTCGCTAAAAAGGTGAATGGTCCATCATTCAAGCCATTATTGGACGTTATTACTGCAAAATTACTCCCTACGTTAACCTACGCAAGTGCTGTCATGCATGGAAAAGACGCACCAATTCTGGACAAATTACAAATAAGTGTTTATAAGTGAGCTCTTGGACTACCACGGAGTGCCTCGCCTGCTCAAGTCTGACTGTAACTCGGGCTCATGCAGCAAACCATAGCGAGAAGATACCACACCATCAAAACATGGTACAAAGTACGGTTAAATCAAGGTAGCCCTCTGTTCAGCTCTCTGTGGCAGTCCTTGGAAAGTGACCCCCTCTCTGCTTACAGCAAATACCTAAAGTCTTCATTACAAGAAAGAAATACAATACACTTATGGCATTTAGATTTACAGCATACTGTGTTCCGACGTGCCATTAATAAATCCACCAGAGTGCATTCTCTAATTGATGATAAGCATAAATTCACTGCCCGGTCCCATGCTTGGATAACAAGACAATCATATGACATCTTAAAACCAGCAGCACTGTTCAGCACGACCTACCCACCGCATTTAAAGAGTAAACTGTTGGCCATCAGGCTTGGGACCCTGCCATCTCTGGCTGACCAACCAGTATGGAAACACCAAGGCTCTAAATCGTGCAGATTATGTAATACCCCTAAAGAAGACATTATACATCTGGTTTGCATATGTCCAACGCTAGAGAAGCATCAGAATCTGCTGTTGAAACACCCCTTCAATGAATGGGAGATTCAAACTTGCCGATCGGCCATCACAAGTGTTTCGATTCCACTGATCCCCAGATTAATTGTAAACTATTGAAATTTCTGGCACTACATGGAAAACTAATTTCTGAATTAGTATAAACCACTGAGGCTTTTGAGCAATTTGAGCACCGGCCAGATAGTGCACCCACAAATAAAGTCTCTCAATTTGTCGGCATGGCACCTCATGACCATGTGTTTGGCTCTCTAGCTATACCAACAGAATGCAAATCAATCCTGGAACAGTAAACAGCTTCTTCCACTAATAAATCATATGAGGTGAAATGGAAAAGATTCTGACACTGGTGCAGCAAGAATGACCTACATACTTTTCACTTTTCTCCAGAGCAGCTATTGCCATATCTCCTTCACTTGGCAAAGTTGGGCTTGGCACACTCTTCCATCAAGGTGCATTTAGCAGCAGTTTTCCAGATTTCACAGAAAGACTGGGGTAATCTCACTAAAGTCTACTAGACTGGTAAAGGAATTCACGAAGGGCCTGCTCAGGGCCTTTCCTACCAATAAAACCAACTGAAATATCCTGGCAGTTGAATATGGTTCTTTCCCAGCTCATGAAACCACCTTTCGAACATATCCATAAGGCGGATATGAAATATGTCTCATGGAAGACGGCCCTTCTATTGGCCCTCATGTCTGCCAGGAGAGTTAGTGAGATTCAGGCTTTTACAGTCACTGAGCCTTTTCTACAATTCAAAGAGGATAAAGTATTGTCAAGAACAAGCCCAAAATTCATCCCTAAGGTTCCAACTTCTTTCCACTTGAATGAGCCTATAATTTTGGCAACATACTTTAAGAATCTTTCTTCAGCTGGGGAGAAGGCTCTCCATTCTCTAGATGTCAAACACCGCTTGAGATTCCATTTTCACAGCACAAAACCTTTCAGAAAATCTGATCAGCTTCTCATCTCTTTTGCACCTCCAGAAAAGACTATGCATTCTCAAGAAGCAGTATAGCTTGTTGGGTATCAACATCTATTGCTTTTTGCCATCACAAAGCAGGTAGGCCGCTGTTCAACAAAGTTGCTGCACACTCAACCAGAAAGATGGCTAAATCCACAGTCTTGTTTGCTGGAGTATTGCTTCCAGACATATGCAGGGCAGCCACGTGGTTGAATACCCATACTTTCACCAAACACTACTGTTTGGATTCAGCATGGAAGGCAGATGCTGCTGTTAGGCAGGCAGTCTTACGTCACCTTTTTCATTAAGGTACAGATTATCTTTTGGTTTGTTACATTGTGACATGTTTTTATAATAATGTAATATTTAGATTGATTGCTTGTATTCCATCTGGGGCTCTATCTGATGGCTCGTTGTCAGAGTGCTTCATATCTAACTTCAGTTATACCTTTTTGGAGAGTGGTTTTGCCTATAATGGTCTTTTTTCTCTTTTACTTACTGCTAGCTACTCTCATTCAAGCATGTAAATCTATGAAAGATTCAATACAGGAAAAAAACAAGTTACTTACCTGTACACTGTGGTTCTCCAGTATTGATATATTTCAAAGATTCACAAGTGACCCACCTGTTGCAGGGATTCTGCTCTAGAACAGAACTATGCTTGGAACCATAGAACATCAGTATGTGGGGACTGAGTCGCCATACCACCTCAGTATCTATGAGCCCGAGTCGAATTAGCTATAGTGCCTCACTTGCCCTCCCAACCTTACCAGAGAAACAAGTGAATTGGCACCCCAAAACACAACACCCTCGACAATCTCAGGGATCGGGGTAACAGGACACACCTTTTTGCTCTCTCACTCAATCAATCACTTTCACTTTATTCGGTTTTTGCATAAAACCATAAAAGTCAGATAAAACAGTGGGTACAAAAAGGTCTCTTGGTAAAAAGATCAACTTCATGACATCAAATACTATACCTAAAAACAATATATAAATAAAATGGATGTATAATTTGTCTTTAAAAAGAAATAAAACAAAGTCCCTACACGGACTAGATATGACCTAGCAATACATACAAGGACATATTTCAACCAACCCTTATAGGCCTCTGACGGTTAATTGCAACAGGCTCTAAGCCTGACAGCTGCTTTTAAGAAATTGAGGACATAAAAGAAGGTATTGCCAGATAACATTTGTAAAAAGATAAAGGCAGGTCACATCTGCCTACACTCAAGCTTTTTCAAAATGGGGACAATAAAAGTTTTCCTGGGTACCTCATAATAATTACAAAACTTTATAAAATGGAGCATGTCCTGTGGAGACTTACCGTTGCAGCCACAGGGCTCTAGGCTCTGTCCCCTGCTACACCTACATGGCTGCGCCAGCAGGAGGTAAAAGAGATCAAAACGGAACCTAGTCAATAAAAAACAATCGTAGACACTAAGTGGCCCCAAAAGATATGGTTTGGTAGAATGCACAGTTTTCAGGATGACAAATCTGCGTACACTAGTCTTCCTCAGCTCCCGATCTTCCATTTCTAAGGTCCTCAGTCTAAAAAAGGACTCCCTTGCCCACCCAGGTCTTTCCTGTTCACAGATTCTGGGTTAGAAAATAAGTCAGCTCTTCCTAAACTCGAGAAACATCCCTTTATAAAGTTAAGCCAGGGGATGTGATTGGCATGGTCGAGGATCATACAATCCTTCAGGATCAATTTGTTTAGGGTTGTTCCCTGACTCAGCCAGATCTTTAACCACAAAAACAGGGGGCGAAAGGCCAGCAGGTGGGAGAGGTAGGACACCCCCAGCTCTTCATGGACCGCTAGGGTTGAGGTTCCCTGGGGCACACATAGAAGGCGTTTCAAAAAATAGTTTCAACCACTTGGAGTTCCTCTTGGGCGGTATAGCCCCAGATTTCACTACCATAGGAGACTTTAGTAATACACTTTGCCCTATATATCTGCAGTAGATCCCCGATCAGTCTCCTCCCTAGTCTAGAGGCAAAGTTAAAAATGGCTGTGTTGGCACGCACAAAATCTCCTTTCTTTCTCTGTTTCAATGGCCCCCATTTCAACTTGTTGTCTATCAGGACCCCCAGATAGGGAAAGACATCTGTGCGTGGAATCTGGGCAGATCCCACCGTGAAGGGATAATGCTCCCTCACTCATACTTGACCGCAATCAATAAGATAACCAGAAGACACAAAGGAAGTTTAGAATATTGATTTAAACTATGCGTTCTGAAATGCAGTATAGGTGGCACAGTTAGAAAACAAATGCACCCTAAAAATACTGTTAGCATGGTTAATAAACTGTACATCATGAAAAGCCAAGTCATTTTATAGGACAGAGTAGCCTAAACCCCCCTCCCCTGCTACTGAAGCTAAATGATTATAGATCAAAGATATCTGGGATTACTGGCTGACCCCATACCTTAGCATACACAGATGGACGTTTTACATCTGAGCAGACGCAGTGCTCTTGTCTCAGAATTCTCATTCCATGTGTGTGTTTTTGGCTCATGGGCTCATCTATATGATAAGACATGTGTGAACATAAACAACAGCTGCATTCTTGTGTTATGTCTAGGTGCTAGTGCCTGGCTAGAAAGAATAACAAGGGACATTGCTGTTTGACCTTGTTGGTGGTGTTCAGACTAAATCCCAGGAAAGAATAGAGTGCGAAAACATGTGCAGGTTCCATGTGAAAGTACAATGTGGCACAAAGGCAAACGTGTTTATATAGTAACATGTACAAAGGAAAATGAGGCCCACAACGTGCACAGTTATGCTAACATAGGGAAAACCACAATGGGCCATGCAGGAAACATATGACACACTCACCTCCTCGTTTAGGCTCACCACTCTTATACCTCATAGAAACTTATATATATTGACACTTGTGCTCGAAATTGAGGTATGGTGGCTCTGCAGGGAGAAGTGGTCCAGGGTCTTGCCTCTAATTGGCTGAAGTTTGGGTCCATTAGAACAATACGGATTGGTTAACAAGGTCACTTGCTTTCTCTGTCTTTTAATGTACTTACATAGTACAGCTTATTTTAAATACCGTGGGGCTCCCACTATGGCGACGGGGAAGATTCAAGCATGTGAATCTATGAAAGACATCAATACTGGAGAACCATAGTGTACAGGTAAGTAACTTCTTTTTCTGCAGCAAAGGGTGATGAGTATTCTGAAAGCCAGCATGCCGCATGGATTTAAGATAGTGGTTTCTCGTGAGCCAAGTAGGATTGCTTAAATCACATTGGCCTCCCACATCAAAACCTTTTGGACCCCCTACCCCTTTCTAATCGTTTCAAGGCCCTGTCCAACCCCACTGAAAAAGATTGGCAACTCAAGGAAAGTGGACAAAAATTCTGAAACCAACCATTTGAGCGGCAGTATGCCAACTTCTCCTAAGTCCAAGCATACTTTAAGCTCTAATATCGCTAAAAATGTACCCAATTCCAGTCGGAATCTTAGACTGTTATCCTGGAATATCACAGGGATTCATCAGAAATTGGATAAGGAAGACTGGCTATCTTTTATTCGTACCTATGATATAATATGCTGTCAGGAAACCTGGTCATTGGACACTATTTATATTGATGGGTTTAAATCTTTTTATTCACCTGCAATCGAGTCCTTGGCGGGGAGGGGTAAGGGTGGCCTGGCCATTTTTGTATCAGTCAATATTAGGAACGTGAGGATAAAGGTAATAGAAACTGAACCATGCTTCCAAATTTTAATGATCAGTCTGCTGAAATGCCTAGTATTATATAGGTACATTTTTATTTTTATTTCTTCTCAGCACGGCCAGAGGGCATAATCGAAGAACTAGGAGATCTGTTACTGAACTCCTCAAATAGCAAGGGGGGATGTGCATAGATCATATGGGCTGGTGACTTTAATATTGAGCGATGTTCACACGGCGGTAATCGCTTATGTGGGGTCTTGGATGGGGAGAGGGAGGATGCTAGCCATTTTTTACACTCTGCATATGAGGAAGCCTTAAACAAAATCATATTTCTGAATAATCTGTCCTTTTCATCTGATATTTCAAGTTCTAATTCTGCCAACCTGTCCATTTTTTGGGGAAAAGCAAAGGCAGTATAATAGATTTTATGTAAGTCTCTGAGGTTTTGGCTAGGAGACTAGCCTATTAAGAGGTGAGGCCTCTCTCCCATTGCGACCATAATCCAATTAGTATTTGTTTTGATATATCATTGAATACTGGGCCTCTTATTACACCTAATCTTCCCATATGTTTCTTGACAAACTGGGGTGTTTGAATAAAGTGGGATCGTATTGATCCACACAGTTTTCATAACGATCTCATCACTGAAGTTGGCCCAGATGTTTTCCGTTGCCTCTTTTCCAATGCTAAGCCTAGTGTGTCCCGAGAAAGTTTTATAGCCCCCTGTGGCACTACTGCCCGTTTGCTAAAAAGCAATAAGCCACCTAATATCCACCTATCACACTCGTGGTTCAACTCAGAATGTACATTAGCGCTTATAACCCTCAAGAAGGCTACTAACACCGTCCCACGAAATATAGAGGAAATTAGGTCAGTGAGGAAAATCTATAAATGGGTAATAGAAGCAAGGAAAAGAGAGGCCAGAAGAGGTGCCCCTCACATGGCTTTTATGGACCTCTCCTGCGCCTTTGACTTGGTAGATAGGGGGAAGCTATGGGAATTGATGGAGCTTGCAGGAGTGGAACCCCCCTTGTTGAACCTTGTTAGGTGCCTTCACTGGGGTACGACTACTAGTGTTCGTTACACACAGCATGGAGAGCACACACGTCCCATAATAGTGGCAAGAGGGGTACGACAGGGCTGTATTTTAGCCCCATTTCTGATTTTATTTTATAATAATGCTTTAGACACAGCCCTGGACTCCTGTAGTGATGATATTTGCAGAATCGGCCCTAACCCAGTCCCATTTTACTCTATGAGGATGACGCGGTTGTAATTGCACAAACAGTGAATGATTTGCAAATTTTTTAAAATTGTTTTAACTCTTTTATGACTAATTTAAACCTTAAAGTGAATCACTAAAAAATCCTTCATTTTAACTAGTGGTCATAATCACACAAAATCAAAAAACTTTCTTATAGGGGAAACTCCAGTTGCCTAGATCTCCCACTTTAATTATCTGGGTATTCCACTTAAAACCAATTTGACTTGGGGTAGATTAAAAAAATGGAGATAGTATGTGACTCAATTTTCAAATTCACAAGATAACTGGGCCATAAGCCCATAAAGGAAATGACCTAACTTTACAAGAGTAAATGTTTTGCTGTAGATATCTATGGAGTAGGTGTGCGGGTTATGAATCCCTGGAGAGACTGCAGGCAACCGAGAATACATTTCTCTGTAGGCTTTTATCTATCCCCAAACCCACCTCTAGTTTATTTCACACCTTGAATTGGGCATGGGGTTATTGGAAGACAGTGTTAAAATGGCTTCACTCTTATTATGGGTAAAAGTATGGAGCACTCCTAAAGCCTGGTTTTCTGGATGTGTGTTGAAGGATTGTTTAAATTTAAGTAATAATAGCTCCATCCCATGGTTGGCCTATGCTAGGAATACTTTTTCTAACCTAGACTTAAGATCACTCTTTGATTCTCCAGACAGTATTGAACCACAAATAAAAGCCTTAATAAAGCAAACATTCCTCTTGCATAGAGACGAGGCCCAAATGGTGAGAGCTTCAGACATGGCTTCAGTATTCAACTACATACCAATCTCTACAACTTCTGGAATGGGGCCCTATTTAAAACAAATAGTACATCCAGAACATAGATTGTACCTAACAAGATTAAGATTAAATACAATCCATTTCCTAGTTGCTATTCCTTGCACTGGGTCTTGGTCTGTATCTCCACTATGCTGTCCATGCGATGCTTCTTCTACTCAAACTACTACGCATTTCATGCTATTTTGCACTTTATACCGCACTTTGAGAGTTCGCTTTATATGCCCAATTTTATTGTCTGAGCATTTTACATCTCACCAAGAAGGAATGGATTTTTTTAAATACATTTTTTTTCTCCGGAAATCTGTTTTGCTGTTCTTACTTATATTTCTCCTGCTATCAAATTAAGAAGTTGATATGCTTTATGAAATTGGGATTTCTCTTAGGACTTTGGATTGTATGCATTTTATGATATGCTTTTATGGTCTTTTTAATGACTGAATAAAGATTATTGACTGACTGATAATCCAGGTTGTGGTGGAATTTCTTTCCCCAAAAAATCAGCACACGGATCTAACTGACACCATCAATTCCCCCGTAAAGGCTGAGACCACAGTGAACTATGCAGGTGGACAGTTTAAACCTTTGTACATTGCGTCTGTCCAATTAGAGAGTGCACAGTCTCTTAGTCCCTTCTGTTTAAAGGAGTAAACAATTATCACCCCGCTAGAACAGCGTTAGTCCCCCCTTAATGACTGAGACTATAGCGAGCTATGCATGGATACAGTAAAACCTTCATTGTATTGCATATTTTTCATAAGAGTAGGCACCATATTTTAGTCCCTTTTGTTTTTAAGGACGTAACAGTTATCAATCTACAATGAATACTGGTGTGTTGTCACAGCCGGCGTTAGCATGTTCAAGGAATTTGGACTCCAATTCCCATCAGCCCAGGGCGACGACGCAGATGCACGTTGTGTCACGCGCTCACTTTGATAACTTCTAATGAGGTTCAGCTGAGCTCAAAATGGGGGATAAAAACTCTCCCCGCAGCTGCACTAACTCATACCTAAATCCGGGCGCGAGCAGAGCGAAGTAGGTATAATGACAGTTAGGTACCCCTAAAGACGTGTGTAACAATAGGACTTTGGTCCCGAGCAGCATTTGCCGCATTGACCATTTTCTGACCTGCGAAAGCATTCTCTCAGGCTAATTGCCTGGTTTGCATATGCACTTATCAATCAATCAATCAATCAATCAGGGGTTTGTCTAGCGCGCTACTCACCCACGAGGATCTCAAGGTGCTGGGGGGGGGGGCAGCTCCTGATCAGTCGAAGAGCCAGGTCTTAAGGTCCTTCCTGAACGTGTGCAGGGTCGGGGAGCGTCTGATGTTCACAGGGAGCTTGTTCCAGGTTTTGGCTGTGATGTAGGAGAAAGCTCTTCCGCCGGTTCTGTTTCTGCGGATGGGGGGGACCTCTGCCAGGGCGAGGTCGGCGGAGCGGAGGTTCCTCATGGGTACGTGGAAGGATACTCTCTCGTTGAGGTATTTGGGTGCGATGTTGTGGAGAGATTTGTAGGCATGGGTGAGGAGTGACCCTCTTCTCAACGGGGAGCCAGTGTAGACCTCGTAGGTGTTGGGTCATGTGCTTACGGCGCGGTGTCCCGAGGACGAGTCTGGCTGCGGCGTTCTGGATGGTCCGGAGCCTGTGCAGAAGGGTCTTGTTGATTCCGGCGTAGAGGGCGTTGTCGTAGTCCAGTCTGCTGGTGATGAGTGCATGGGTGATGGTCCTTCTGCAGTCTGGGGGGATCCACTTGAAGGTCTTACGAAGGATGCGAAGGCAGTTGAAACTGGTGGAGGCGACGGCGTTGATCTGGCGGTTCATGGAGAGGGAGGAGTCACGGATGATGCCGAGGTTCCGAGCGTGGTCTGTCGGGGTGGGTGGGCTCCTGAGGGTGGAGGGCCACCAGGAGTTGTCCCAGGTGGAGTAGCAGGGCCTGAGGATGAGGACCTCAGTCTTCTCTGAGTTTAACTTCAGGCAGCTGTCCTTCATACAGGCTGCCACGTTCTTCATACCTTCCTAGAAACAGAGTCTTGTGTCTTCGGGATTCTTCGTGAGCGAGAGGATGAGCTGGGTGTCGTCGGCGTAGGATACAATGCTGAGCCCATGCTGTCTGACGATGGCGGCGAGGGGGCCATGTAGATGTTGAAGAGCGTGGGGCTGAGTGATGATCCCTGGGGTACTCCGCAGTTGATTTCCGTGGGTTTGGAGAGGAAGGGAGGGAGTCGGATCCTCTGGGTTCTGCTGGAGAGGAAGGATTGGATCCAGTCGAGGGCGGCTCCTTGTATTTCTATGTAGTGCAGTCTGGCTGCGAGAGTGCGATGAGAAACGGTGTCGAAGGCTGCGGAGAGGTCTAGAAGGATGAGGGCCGCGGTGTGTCCCTGGTCGAGTAGCATGCGGATGTCGTCAGTGGCGGCGAGGAGGGCGGTCTCGGTGCTGTGGTTGCTGCGGATTCCTGACTGGGAAACATCCAGGATGGAGTTTTTTTCTATGAAGGCCGTCAGCTGGGTGTTTACGAGTCTCTCGGTGACTTTGGCCGCAAAGGGGAGGAGAGAGATGGGCCGGTAGTTTTTCAGGTCCGTTGGGTCGCCCCATGGTTTCTTGAGGAGGGGTTTTACCTCTGCCCATTTCCAGTCATCTGGGCAGATGCCTGATCTGAGGGAGGCGTTGATGGTGCATCCTAGTTCGGGTGCGATGACGGTGGCGGTTCTGTGGAAGATGTGCGGTGGGCAGGGGTCCGTTGGGGCTTATGTTTCTGTTTTCCTTTGTGTTTTGTGTGTCAGGATGCTGATCCCCTCGGTTATTTGACAGCTTGGGATTTAGTGTCCAACTAGAGGGACAAACCTCCCTCCGCCCCCTTGCGGGGTCTTACAATACCCAATTAAGGGTAAGTTACAGAAAGCTCATCACATATGTCAGCCACACTTTACGACCATTCGCATGGTTGCAGAATTGTTTATGAAACACCACTATAATAATGTTATTGTGCACTTGTTCCCACTTTGATCTAAATACAAAACAAAGTATTTGCATGGCTTAACTTGCGCAGAATACTAGTGCAGCAGGCGATATAGACTGCACTGTAGATTGCAGCGGATGAATGGTATTACTTATAAATGATAGTTGATTAACACACATTGTTGTGTTTGTTATACTTCACATGTATCCTCTTATGCACTATATACAAATGTGAATCTTTTTAAGTATCTCTATCTGGAGGTACCTTTGGACCGGCAAGTATTTACTGCCTTTGCATGCCGTTAATATATGTGCATGCTACTGTGATGTGTTTACCCACAGAACATCTCAGGGGGAGTATTAGTAAAAACAAACCTGCCCTGCTGAATGCCCTGGACCTTCTGCGGCCATTAGAGTAGGGCAGAAACATGTTGGCACCATGAGGGCCATAGGGCCATTGTATCCTGCATGCCCCTCATATATTAATTACTTTTAATCATTGCCCATCCACCCCACTAATAAAGGGATACCTTGGGAGTGGATGAGATATTTTTAGTTATGTATGGCTTCCCAAAGACTCTATAATATACAAAGAGCTCCCTGGAATATGGTTGAATCACTCTGAACTTTAGGCATCAGTGTGAACCCGATGATGAAGCATGCCACTACTAGAGTGAGTGTCCCTGAGACTTCCAACAGGAGGTAAGCAGACAAGCCCTTTGACTCACTCTAGTTTTGTGGTAGAGAGGTGCAGGTCCAGTCCTTCTTATTCCCAGGCAAGAGGGCAGCAGGTCAGCACAGCAGAGCAGGAGTTGAGCAGAGTAGCAGTCCAGCAGAATGGCAGTCTTTGTAACAGCACAACATTCCTTCTTCCTGGCAGAGTATCCGCAGGTCCAGAAGTGTACTGAGTTGGCGGTGTCAGTGGTCCAGTACTTATACCCAGCTGTGCCTTTGAAGTGGGGAAGACTACAAAGAGAGGCCTTTGAAATGTACAGTGTCCCTGCCCTTCCTGCCCTGGCTCTAGACTCACTACAGGAGAGTGTGCAGTTCTTTGTGTGGGGACTGACCCAGCCCATTCAGGTGTAAGTGTCAGCTCCTCCTTCCCACCTTGCCCAGGATGGCCTGTCAGGATGTGGATGGCCCATCAGTCACACCTAAGCTCCCTTTGTACGTGGCTGCCTGGAGGAAATGCACAAAGCCCAGCTGTCAGCCACCCCATGCATGTATTCGGGGACAGGAAGAAGGCACCAAATAACTAAAGTAAGACAATGCCAACATTCCGTGCATCATTTGCTCTTTTTGCATTTGGCACTCTAAGTGAGACCGGGAATGCCCAGATGGGAGTCCCATGCTCACCATGCCACCGGAGTCAATGTATCCTGGCTGATGAGAGGTGATACCCCAAAACTGGTCCTAAGACGCTTGTTTCCGGTACGGGAAGGAACTGGCCTGGCAGTTCGGGCTTGACTGTTCCCATGGGGAACAGGGTCAAGACTGATTTGCATAGGGTTGGGTCCAAACTGGAATGGCACGGTCAGCAAAAAAACAATGGATTTAGGCCAAGATCTCTATACTGGGGGCGAGTGTTTGACATTGTTCAACATTCCGTCCATCAATTGTTCTTTTTACATTTGTCACCCTAAGTGGGACTGGTATACCCAGACGTGGTCCTGTGCTCACCATGCCACCAGAGTCAAGCTATCCTGGATGATAAAGGGTGACACCCCGAAACCAATCTGTAGTAAACCAGCAACTCCAAATGGTTTCTTGAAGTACTTTTATTGGAGATAAAAAGATATGCAGCAACCTTCAGCAATACAATCCTATTACTGGTTATTTCCTGGAATCTTAGCTGTGATGCAGTTCCACAGCATCACAGTTACATCATACAATTCCAGCTATTACCACACATCTTCCCCCTTATGAAATTCAAAACATGAGAAACATGCAAAATACAAAGCATAGTAATAAACGATTTAACTTATTAAAAAGAAAGAAAGAAAACACAATCAGCAATACAATTCATAAATGAACAATACAATTCACAAATGAGATACTTTACACAAATTCCCAAAGCTCCACTTCTTACCGTCATCCAATTGAGCCACTGAGCCCATAACTGAAATGACTTTATGTGGTTGCGTAAACTTACCTCTCTCCTTTCTTCACAAAACCAAATCTTCTCACCACTACCCAATCGCCTTCCTCGAACACTAACTCCTTAGCACGTTTTCTACTGTCAAAATTTAACTTATTACGCCACTGATTTTCAAAAACTCTTGCCCTCATCTTCTCTCTATCAACCCATACTTGATTCTTCTCTTGTAACCACATAGGAGACTCCTTGGTACCCGGCTCTCTTCCCTTCAAAGCAATAAAAGGAGACACACCTGTCACCGAATGAGGTGTAATCCTGTGACCCCACATCATTCTACGCAACTCATCCTTCCATGATAAACCATTTGCTAAGGAAAGCTGAATACACCCTTTCTGGGAAGATACAACCGACAGATGTGGTTGGACATCTCTTCGCTTTTAGAACATCTTCCTGAAGAGAAGAAAAAGGAAGCAAAGGATATCTTAAAAGAAGGAGAAAGGGCTTCCACTGAAATTATAGAGATCGCTACGGATATCTCTTCTACTTCATTTCGGCAAATGGCAGGAGCAGCTTTGCTGAGGCGTCAGGGGTGGCTGAAGGCAACTGCTTCTGTCCTGAGGTTCAGGCTAAGGTGCTAGATATGCCTTTTGACGGCGAATGTTTATTTGGCAGTCATATAGATGAAGCCCTTCAGTCTATAAAGAAGGACACAGACACTGCTAAATCCCTGGCAATGCTACAACAACGTCATTTCCAGTCCTTTCGGGGCAGAGTTCGAGGGCAGTATGCACCCAGACCGCAGTTTCAACAGCGGTTTCAACATTACCCTCAAAGCACCTATCAGGCGTACAATCAACCTTTCAGGTCCAGCACTGTATCGTCCTATTCACGGCCCACTGGTCGTAAAAGGCAGCAATCTACCTGAAGACCGCAGGATTCAAACAAGAGGCAATGAGTTTCACCAGGCCCCTGCCACTGCAGTCCCACAACAATTCGAACCAACCTGCTTAAACGTCTTACAAAATTGGATGTCCATCTCATCGGACAGATGTGTTTTGGATGTCTTCCATCACGGTCACACCCTAGAGTTTGTCCAGTATCCTCCAACTCCTTCTCCTCCGAAGGTACTACATTGTCATCTGCCAGATCTCAAGAGGGAAATAAACACTCTTCTTTCCAAGCGCGCCATAGAAAAGGGACCCTTACATCAGCGCAATTGGGGGTTTTAATCCCACTTCTTCTTAATCAAAAAGAAGACAGGGAAATGGAGAAAGGTCTTGGACCTCCAGTTACTGAACAAATTCATCAAAAACCAATCTTTCAAGATGTTGTCTCTGCAGGAAATCCTTCTTCTTATGGAAAAAGGGGATTATCTATCATCTTGATCTTCTCGATGCTTATTATTTTCACATCCCCATTCATCCCAAGCATTGAAGATATCTCGGGTTCGAAGTGGCGGGTTGCCATTATCAGTTCAGAGTGCTTCTCTTCGGTTTGAAGTCGGCCCCCAGGGTCTTCACCAAATGCATGGTGCCGATAGCTGCCTTTCTGAGACGTTCAGGTCACCAGGTATTCCCCTACCTGGATGATTGGTTAATAAAAGCTCCTTTGTTTCAGGCAGCCAGGAACTCTACTCAAACTTGCCAGAATCTTTTCCAGTCTCTGGGTCTTTATCTCAATCTAGAAAAGTCCTCTCTCATTCCTTCCAACTCTCTGACTTTCCTAGGAGCTCGCATCGCTACAAATCTCGGCAAAGCCTTTCCGACTCCCGAAAGGGTCTTGCGTCTCCAGTAAATGACACGCCTTCTATCATCAAAAAGGTCCGTGCCTGTCAGAAAGTACAAATCTATGCTGGGGATGATGTCTTCATGCATTCAACTGATTCCCAATTGCTATCTTCGTATGCGCCCACTGCAGGAGCAACTGGATACTCAATGGGTTCAATCCAAGGGGTCATTCAACGACATGATTCAAATCCCGACGGCTATGAAAACTGCAATGTCTTGATGGAGGATCAAGGAAAACCTTACTCAGGGTCTGTCTTTCATTCACTCAGCTCCTCAGTTTGTGATGACGTCGGATGCATCGATGGAGGGCTGGGGAGCTCACCTTCAGGAGCTTCAGGTGCACGGGAAATGTTCCAAACAGGAATCGAAATGCTGCATAAACCTTCTAGAGTTAAGAGCGGTGATCTTGGGCCTCAAAGCATTCTTGCCTCGGATTCGGGGATCTCCAGTTCTGGTCCGGACGGACAACACTACCACCATGTTTTATCTCCAGAAACAGGGTGGCACGAGATCTCAGGCTCTCTCTCTTCAAGCACAGGGGATTTGGGAATGGCTTCTCGTCAATCAAATTTCACTTCGAGTGGAGCATGTGCCAGGGGTCCACAATCAGTGGGCGACTCTCTCAGCATGGTGTCCAAACAGTGCCTCGAATGGGAGCTCAACGACCAGATGTTGCAGATGGTCTTTTGGTCTTGGGGCTTCCCAACATTAGATCTGTTCGCTACATACCTCAACAAAAAGTGCACCTTTTACGCAAGCAGGACTCCTCAGCCGGGATCGTGGGGAGACGCTTTTCTGCTCTCCTGGACAGCAAAACTTGCCTACGCCTTCCCCCTGTTTCCTCTCATTCCTCGAGTTCTCCAAAAATTAAAACAGGAGCTGTGCAGCATAATTCTCATCGCTCCCGGGTGGGCAAGGCAATTTTAGTTCACAGAGCTACTTCGCCTATCAGAGTGCACTTCGATTCTCTTTCCTCCAAGGGAGGATCTTCTTTACATGGACAAGGGGCAAGTTGTTCATCCTCAAATTCCCTCACTTCACTTGTCAGCTTGGCTCCTCACTTCATTGAATTTGAACATACCCAATGATTGCAAAGCAATTTTACAAAATTCTTGAGCTCCTTCCACGCTCAAATGTTACTCTGCAAAATGGAAAAGGTTCTGTGTGTGGTGCAGCGTTCATTCTTTACATCCACTTTCATCCACACTGGAACAGGTATTGCCCTATCTCTTGCACCTAGCCAAGGCGGGACTCTCGCATTCTTCCATTAAGATCCACCTTGCTGCAATTTCTAGATACAGACGACTTCTGGATCAATCTTCTTTGTGGTCTCATAGACTTATTAAGGAATTTCTGAAAGGCCTATTCAGGACCTACCCATCGGTGTAATCCCCTCCAGTGCTGTGGCAATTAAATATGGGCCTGTCACAACTAATGCGTACCCCATTTGAACTCATACACAAATGTGACTTAAAATTTCTCTCCTGGAAGGTGGCCTTTCTCTTGGCCATTACGTCAGCCAGACGAATCAGCGAAATCAGGCATTCTCTATAAAGGAACCATTTCTTCAATTTATAGCAGACAGAGTTATTCTACATACAAATTCTTCTTTCATACCAAAAGTACCATTGTCTTACCACCTCAACGAGCCTATAATTCTGCCTACATTTTTTCCAAATCCATCCTCAGTGGCGGAAAAATCTCTCACTTCTCTGGACATCAAACGCTGTTTGAAATTTTATCTAAAAAGGACACAATCCTTTCGTAAGCCTTCTCAACTGCTGTTTTCTTACTCTGCACCCAGGAAGGGACTCACCCCAACTAGGGCCAGTATTGCTCGCTGGGTCACTTCATCTATTGTCTTCTGCCATGAGAGGGCTGGACATCCATTGCCTGCAACGGTGCAGGCCAATTCGATGAGAAAAGTTGCAACTTCTCTAGCCCTGTTTGCGGGGGCTTCTCTCCCTGACATATGCAGGGCAGCAATGTGGGCATGGACACACACGTTCACAAAGCATTACTGCTTAGATGGTTGTTAGAAGGCAGATATAGCCGTGGGACAAGCGGCTCTTTGTCATCTCTTTGCCTAAGGTAGGAGGCTTGTAGCCACCCTGATTTCTTTATTTACTTATTTTGTTTATTCTTGTATATCTATTTGATTGTTATTTCTACTTGCATTAAGAGAATTCTTGTTATATATATATATTTTTTTTCTTGGTACTGTCATGGTGGGATTGTTCGCCTTCCCGCCTTCATTGTTACTTCTATTTATCAATATACTGCTTTTTAATCGGATTCAAGCATGTGAATCTATAAAAGATACAATACTGGAGAAAAAACAAGTTACTTACCTGTACACTGTGGTTCTCCAGTATTGATATCAATTATAGATTCACATGCGACCCGCCCTCCTCCCCGGTTAGGGTCACTATTCTACCTCAGAGTAATATAAATATATTTGCACACTTGTGCTCGAAAACCCAGGTATGGTGGCTCTGTGGAGGGGGCTACTCTGAGGTCTGCTGGGATTGGCTGAACTTTGGATGTTATAAAATGAGGTTGCTAGAGTGCTCAATAACATTTTTCTCTCTATGGAGGTCTATGTAATGTATTCAGTGCTACTATTTCTACTGTTACCGTGGGACTCCCACCATGACGACGGGGAAGACTCAAGCATGTGAATCTATAAAAGATATCAATACTGGAGAACCACAGTGTACAGGTAAGTAACTTGTTTTTTACAATTTAAAATCTAACTTCACCATAAGTTAGGATTTTAAATTGTAATTTCAGAGACACCAAGCGTGGGAGTCCCATCTCTTCCCAATTGGAAATCACACTTATAATATGTGATAGGTAATTCCAATGTTAACCTATGTGACAGATAAGCCTTGCAGTAGTGAAAAACTAATTTAAGAGTTTTTCACTATCAGGACATGTAAAACTGAAATGTACATGTTCTACTTTTTAAATACACTGCACCCGACCCTTGGGCTGTCCAGGGCCTACTTTAGAGGTGACATATGTATAAATAAGGAAGGTTTGGGCCTGGCAAGAGGATTAACTTGCCAGGTCGACATGGCAATTTAAACTGCACACACAGGCTCTGCAGTGGTAGGCCTGAGACATGTTTAAAGGGCTACTTAAGTAGGTGGCACAATCCTTGCTGAACACCTATTAGTAGCATTTAATTTACAGGCCCTGGGCACATGTAATATACTTTACTAGGGACTTAGAAGTAAATTAAATATGCCAATTTGGGATAAGCCAATGTTACCATGTTTTAAGTAGAAAGCACATGCACCTTAGCACTGGTTAGCAGTGGTAAAGTGCCTAGAGTCTTAAAGCCAGCAAAAACGAAGTCAGCAAAACAGGTCAAAAGGCAAAAATGTCAGGGGAAACCACGCAAAGGATGCCAGGTCTAACTCAGAGACACTAAACATGAATCAGTTATATCTTCGCATTTGGAAATTACACTTATAAAATATAAAAAGGTCCTCCTAATGTTATCCTACGGAGAGATATATGTATTGCAGTAGTGAAAACTAATTTAAGAGTTTTTCACTACCAGTACATGTAAAACTTAAAAGTACATGTCCTACTTTTTAAATACATTGCACCCTCCCCTCTGGGCTGTCTAAGGCCTACCCTAGGGGTGACTTATATGTATTAAAAGGGTTGAAATGGCAGTTTAAACTGCACAAGCTGGCTCTGCAATGGCAGGCCTGAGGTATGTTTAAAGGGCTACTTATGTGGGTGGCACAATCAGTGCAGCAGGCCCACTAGTAGCATTTAATTTACAAGTCCTGGGCACTTATAGTACCACTTTACTAGGGACTTATAAGTAAATTAAATATGCCAATTGGGTATGACCCAATATTGCCATGTTTAGAGGAGAGAGCACATGCACTTTAGCACTGTTTAGCAGTGGTGAAGTGCACTGAGTCCTAAGGCCAACAAAAACGAATTCTCTAAAAAGTAGGAGGAGGAAGGCAAAATGTTTAGGGGTTGCCCTGCAAAAAGGGTCATTTCCAACACAGACCATTCAAGTAGGATACCTAATACTATTCCAAACTATCCCACCAGAATTGTTTTGCTGTACTCCTCTCCCAGCCAATCCTCTGAAAAGAAGGGCATTACAAGATGGAATTTAGGAACCATTGCTGAAGAAAGCAGAACTTCCAGTTCCATTCCATCAGTGAGGTAAAGGAGTATTTAATACTTTTTCTAAGACAAAAACATTCAGGGGATTACAGAGCTCTACTAAGCTGTACTAGATTTAAAGACAATGAGCTCTTACATTCCTCATGTGACGTTCAAGATGCTGTGCTACAATCAATCCTACTGCATGTAAGAACGGAGATTGTTTAGCATCTTCGGATGCTCTTGATGTCTTCACAAACCAATTCATCCAGTATCCCAAAGATTTCTATGCTTTTGTGTCCAGGGAGATCATTTTCAATTCCAAGTACTTCTGTTTGGTCTTTCATCATCTCCTAGACTATTCACAAAAGTGTTCGCTCCCTTCGTAGGGCTAACACATGTGAAGGGAATTCAGTTGTTTCCTTACATGTATGACTGGTGCACTTGTTGTTTTTCTTTTTCTAAGGCACAACAGCATGTGGAAGATGTAGGCAAGCTGGTTGAGCAGCACAGATGTTTGTTAAAAGTCTCAAAAAATTTCAACTCACCCTGTCTCAAGGTTCTTAATTTTATTGGAGCTCATTTAAGACAAACCTGGGACACATGTTCTTGCCTCTGGAGAGGTGGCAGAAAATGAACAAAGAACTATCATACCCGCTGACCTGCAAAGCTCCAGCAAAAAGAAAGATTGGGTTTGCCCAGAAAATCCTATTTAACCCGGGATATAGCATACAGAAAGGCGGTATATAGTGGAGATCAATAATGACTAATGTGAGTTATTCCCAATGAAACAGTTAATCGTAGTTGGAAACCTGATTTAATCAAGCTTAATATACAGATTGTTAAAGTATAATGATAATGTCAACCAATCAATGCATCTAAAGTTCATCGTAGTCCCTGAGTATACATGTACTTCATATTTACATAAATACTGAACATACGTGAATATAAAATTACAATATCAAACAGACATTAAATACAAGAAATTATGTACAATGATAGAATTGTTTCTTGTTCCTCAAAGGTATTCAACTATGAAGGTGCATATGGGATAATTTTATTCCATAGTCTACCTAAGAGGTAGTCGCTAAAGCAAGGAGAGAACTGGAAACACTCTACTTATTTCATTGCTCCTTGTCAAATAATTAAAATGACACAAACCTGGACTCCTCCATGGTGAAAGTCGACGCGTTTTGACCATGACAAATTCTGGCCTCCTCAGAACAAAAAGAAAGAGTGCACCTACAGGGAAGACGTGTAACAAATAAGTATGTACACCTATTTACAGAGATGCATTCTGACATGTAATTCAAACTTGTGTTGATCCAATGTAGCGTAAATCTAGGACATTGTGTCAGCGCTACATGATGAAGTACGTGGGCCGCAGGTGAGAAAACAATGAAAGTGGGCGCTGCATAACTATATATATCTTGAGTCAGGTATACATGGGCCTATATGTGTGCCATACCGAAAGGGAGGAAAATCATCATAAAAGTCATGCAGGGTCAAGAGTAAGCATGGAACTGTATCAAAGGGTGTGTACAAATGATCATAACTATGGCCAAATCAAAAGGGCTACCCAATGCCCAAGCAAGCAAAGTGGCGAAATACACAATATGCATTGAAGGCCTACTATCTGCAAAGCTCTGTCTGCAAGGGAGTGCTTAAGGATGGAGGGCTTATAGCATCCACTCTGATAATTGCCCTGGTCCAGGTCATGTATATCCTCAAGAGTATCATTTGTGGAGCCATTTGGACCTGCACTCACACACACAGTAGTTCGAGTCATAGGTTTCAATGATCCCACAGATTCAGAATGCATTAAATGTTGGTTGAAAGAAGAGAACCTGTTGAAGGGATCTCTCTTGCAGATGGTCACAACCAGATAAGAGACCACAGATGGCAGCAAGTTGGCATTGGTGCCATTCTGGTGGACACTCAGAAGGCACAGGGAAAGTGGTCAGTTCAGAAGGCAGTACTGTGCAGTGCGCTCCTCCCCCCCCAGAGAGATTTGTGGATTTTTGCATTCCTGCAGGCTGGGTGGGACACACACTGAGGGAGTGGGATGGCCCAGGTCTCCTCTGTACTCTTGGGGCTTATAAGATAATCATGAAGAGTAGAGCTGAGGGCCCTGGGCTAACCTATCAATGCACATATCACTGTGGCTGACATCCAGGTGTGAATTTAGTCACTCCCATAACCTGTGTTGTAGGACTATCAACTTCAGAGACATCCCTGATGGGACAAACTGCGTTTCAAGAGTAAGCGGGAGAAGAGGAGTTTGCACTTCAAAAGAAGTCGAACCCCAACATAAAACTCCAATGACTCAGACCCTAAATCACATTTGGTGTCTAGAAGTGAGCTATAAGCATGGGAGTTGAGACCCCAAAAATTGTCATCTGCCAAGCAGCCAAACGGGCTGTGTGAGGAGGGGAAGCTCTTCAAAACATTTTCCTGTGGCCAGGACTGGGTACCAATGCCTGCTAGTCTCCCTGCTGGATGAGGGGACATCACCCATGGAATCCAAGAGCATCTGCCCTGGAGCCTGAAGCACTAGCGCCTGCCTGCTTGCCAAGACCAGTGCGCCCCATAAGAAGAGGAGAGCGTTGAAGGGAGCAAGGTCCAGTGTGGAGCCCTGTAGAGTGGACTCCCTGTGCAAGGTGTGAGGGAATGGCTGCTTCACCAACTGGACCGTTTCCCATGTGCAGGACTGAGTCAGTGACCCCCATATGCTCGGAGAGGGTTGTTGATAAGATAGCCATGTGAAAGACTGTGGTGCAGTAAGGGCCGAAGCCTTGGTCGATAGCAGTGTGGCGACCCCTATGTCAGGAGGGGCTGCCATGGTAAAGACTGGCATGAGATAAGGGCCAGAGCCTTGTATGGTAGCAATATGGCAATCCCGTATGCCAGGGGGGCCACCATGGATAACCTCACTGGGTTGACCAGACAAGACCCCGTGGACAGTGAGCGGTGGTGACCCCATGTGTCTTAGGAGGTCACCGGAAGCACCAAGGACTGCAACCTGTTCTTCTACATTGAAAAAGTGAGGACATCCTGAGAGCATCATCACCCAAGCATTGAAGCCAAAACTGGGTTGACCTAGTCCACCCCCCATGTGGAGCGAGCAAACACTTACCCCGCAGGGGAACCAGCAGAAAACCTCCGATTGAAGTAGGAGTGTGATCGCGAAGCAGAGAGCCTGCACCTGCCGAGTCTGTATACTGCCAACTCACCTGACTTGGGCTCAAACTGCTTCCCACTCCAGGGCTCTAAATGCTTCCATCCTGCCAGTGCGGGCAAGACTTGTTTTGGGCCTGACGGCCGTGGGGGCACGTGCTGCTTAATTGACAGTGTGTGTGCTGGAACATTATTGACTTTAAATCAAAGTCATAGTGGACTCTTGAGACTTGGACTACTAATAGGGCATACCCTGGATGTTGCCAATAGTGACTGGGGAATAACCACAATCGCTAGTGTGAGTTTTGAGTGGGACATGGACTCTCTAAAGAAACACCAGAGCCCCGACCTCAGGGGAAGGCTATGTAATTGTTTGTGAGTGCCGTATTTTCCCTTTATGTAGTATGCAGTAGAAATAAAAGAATTCTATTTTGTTATAAAAATTAGTATTTGTCTGGACAATGATTTATTGCTGCTGCTTTACGCATTTTGAGCTGTGAGCCCGTTTTCATTATCGGTACTCTGTAACACCACACACCGAGCACCCCCCACCTCCCGAGGGAGCCTTGCACTGGTCGGATTAAGCCTACCCTGAGAGTCAAGTGCAGAAGGTACTTGGCCCAGTTGTTCAGGATCCATAGTAAGTCGGGTCCCGGGACATCAAAAATAAAAGGCCTCAACCACCACGCTTGGGCCAAGTAACCCTTGCGTGCCCCATGGCCCTCTCAAAGGGGTTCTGACAACATTATACCTATTAGTTGATTCGGGAGCAAGAATTACAATGATTACACAGGAACTCTTTTATTAGACGGGGGGACAGGAAACATTTTACCCAAGATAGGTCCCCAGTTTCTTGAAGGAAGAAGGATAGTTTTAGAGGGGTGCATAGAAGAAATTCTCTAATTCAAGGGTTAAAAGATTCATGGTAAAATATACATAGGCAGAGAGGTCTTAACATTCTTGGACGGTTTCATCAAGGGCTCTTTGTCAAGCTACTCAGACTTGGTGCTAAGGAACACATTTAGGGGCTCATTACGATGTCGGGTGGAAACTTTCCTCCCGACACCGACTCTGAATCGGGACCGACCGACTCGCGGTCGGCAGTTCCGCCCGCCCGATTATGATGCGACCGAACACTGTTCGGTCGGATTCCCATTGTTTTCTATGGAAGCTTGTGTTCTGCCCGACAACCGGCCGTAACACAGGCTCCTATGGAGAAATGGGGTGTGTGTGGAGAACCCTGCTCCCTGTGGCAGGCACTCCATGTGCCTGCCACACAGTGCAGGGTTTTACAGGGGGGTCCCTTAGGTACACCCTCGGACCCCAATCGGAGGCCGCAGGATGAAAGGGGCCCTGCCAGGGGCCCCTAAGGTCACTTTCCCACAGCCTTTCTGTGTCGGACAGGCCAACACGGAAAGGCTGTTGGAAATCAACATTGTAATCCCGAGGTCAAAACTGCTGTCCATAGGGGTGGACGTTCTGACTGACATGATTCCTCTGAGAGCCGGTCGGAACCGATTCGGAATGACCACATGGTTTACCTTCCGACCGCGAACATCGTAATCGGTCAGGCGGATTGTAAACCGACCGAGTTGGTCAGAAGGGATCCAACAGGGTCGAGGAGAATCCAACTGTCGGGAGGAGGCTTTCCGCCCTTTAGTTGTCAAGGAGCAGACTGCTGTAGACAACCTTTGACAGGAATTTCCGAAAGATTTTTTTCTAGCACACTCTGTAAAATTCTGGGATTAAACATAAAATTAAGGTAAAGAATGGAGCCACACCTGAAAAGCACACAATGGGTGTGGTTCCCTTCCGCTTCAGGGAAGATTTAGAAAAGGACCTAAGACTTTTGCAGGAGAATGGCATGATTGAATCAATTGATTCTTTACTTTGGGTGTCTCCATTGGTGGTAACTTGCAAGCGCAATTGGGACATGAGAGTTTGTGTAGATTTACACAGTGTGAATGGAGAAATTTGAGTGGATTCACTTCCACTTTAAAAAATCAACGAGTTATTGTAGAAACCGGGTGGTGCAATTGGTTTTTTAAAATAGATTTGGCCTCTGCTTTCCACCAAGTGGAATTGGAAGAATCTTCTAGGCATTTCACTGAATTTAATTCACATATTGGTACGTATCTAATGTGTTAAAAAAATATGTGCCATTTGTTTGGGAAGTAAATTGTCAAACCACCTTTGATTGTGTGAAAAGAGACATTACTAATGCAGGAGCCCTTAGGGCTCATGATCCTAACTTTCTTTGTATTATCACAGTGGATGCTAGCAAGTAGCCTTAGGTGTAGTACTTACTCATAAAAATTATGAGGGAGAGTCTAGATTTCTTTTGTGTTCAGGGTTGTTAGAAATGGGGGTCTGTAGTTGGCAGATGTTTGTACCCTGTCCAAATATGGACCCTTCCTCTAGTCAGGATAAAGGAGTTACACATCTATGTAACCCCTATTCACCCCCTTGGTAGCTTGGCATGAACAGACAGGCTTATATCTAGCTGTTCCCAATTGAAAGTTACACTTGTAAAATGTTACAAGGCAGCACGAATTATAGCCTGTGGGAGAGCTAGACCTTGCAATAGTGAAAAACAAAATACACAGTATTTCACTATCAGGACATGTAAAACACACCAGTACATGTCCGTACTGCTTTTCGTATACACTGCACCCTGCCTATGGGATTCCCTTGGGCCTACCCTAGGGTGCCTTACATGTAATAAAGGGAAGGTTAGGGCCTGGTAAGTGGGTGCACTTGCCAGGTCAACATGGCAGTTAAAAACTGTGCATGCAGACACTGCAGTGGCAGGTCTGAGACACATTTCAAAGGCTACTTGTGTGGGTGGCACAATCAATCCTGCAGGCCCACTAGTAGCATTTGATTTACAGGCACTGGGCACACACAATGCACTTTACTAGAGACTTACCAGTAAATCAAATATGCCAATCAATCATGGAGAACCAATCATAATAAAAATTTGCACAGGGAGTACTTGCACTTTGGCACTGATCAGCAGTGGCAAAGTGCCCAGTGTACCTAAACCAGTAAAACGAAATCCAGCACACAATCAAAAATACAGGAGGTAGCGGCAAAAAGACAGAGGAAACCACACCAAGGGTGCCAGGTCGAATAAGGATTCTAAGGGAACCTGAATTTTATTTTTCTGTCATAGAGAAGGAACTCTTCGCTTGTTTTGGGGTAATAGAGCAAGTTTGCTCTCATGTGTGGGGAACAAAATCACTCTTCAGGCCTCCCTCAGTGCCTTTATAGAGGCAAAGTAGGAGGAGAATGTGATGTTGAAGTAAGTAAGAGAGTGGTTGAAGAAC
Organism: Calotriton arnoldi; assembly: GCA_963921515.1. Taxonomy (NCBI): domain Eukaryota; kingdom Metazoa; phylum Chordata; class Amphibia; order Caudata; family Salamandridae; genus Calotriton; species Calotriton arnoldi. The sequence continues at coordinate 27,294 of CAWUFW010022737.1, read as the reverse complement.
AGGATAGTCAAAAATTTTGGTCCAACTCCAGAAGGCATTACTAACAGATGTTGTTCAGTGTAGGTCATGTAATATGTGTTAAGAAGCTTGGTGTTATATGGAAAAGGGATCGATGTTTTATTTAACCTATTTTAGTTGATAGAGAGTGTGGTAATGTGTGAAGGTTCACAGTGGACATTGGTGGAACTTGGAGAGTGGTGAAAGTCTATAAAGAACGAGCACAGCCTATGTCTCAAGCACAACCTATGTGTCAAACACTGTCCATGGCTCTTGACAAACTTCAAGACATGTCATTCGGTTCATCTCCTGATTATGTCCCTTGTAGCTCTGCCCGTGTTGAGCGTTAGCCATGGAAGTTTAGATAAGCAATATATCAGCTTTGTTGGGCTGTAATGCTTGTAGGTGGGTTTACGTTTTTGTTTTTGGGTTATTTGTTTACTCTTAGCTTCTTGTTGTTTTTCTTATTGGTTACAGTTTGTTGATCTTATTTTTTTTTAAAGAGGCGTCATGGAGTATTGGCACATGCGGGTTCTTTTACAGGATTGTAGTGTAATGTTTAACATTGCAGAGCTAGTAAATTAGGGAATAAGCCTGGCTGCTGGCCTGACATGTAGTGACTTCATTGTCCTTCTGTACAAAGAACAGTGTTTTATCCACACCTGTTTCCAGAGGTTTATTGGCCACGAAAACATCCTTTGTACTGTGTGTGCTTTTTGGATAACATCTACTACCTGCTGTTTCCTCATTCTTGCAGATTGTGAGGAAAAAGAGGGATGAGAAGGTAATGCCTGTAATAAATACTTGTAACCTTCGTTAGTTCTAGACCCACCTTGTCCTCATCACTGCGCTAATCCCCTCTCTACCTTCCTGGCACCGTTAGGATCCCTATGCTTCGGAAGTTGTACTTGCTATTATCAGGATGTTTTGGGCAAGTGCAGTTCATTTGTAGTGGAAGGCCATATTGGGAGAACAGCTTAGTTTAAAGGATTGGCATGATTAATTTGCTCACTGTTTGTCATTGGGAGCAAGGGAGTAGCAAGCAATTTAAAATACCCCCTACTTTGATCCATATCTCGAATGCCATTGGGTGAGCGAAGCAAGTAAGCCCTACCCACTCTAGATGAGGTCCCTTATTAATGCCTTCCGTTCATCTTTAAGCCTTTCCTGTATACATCTGTCTATCCATCTTTTCATACTTTCATCCATCCTGTCACCATTTCATCCATCCACCCTTTCATTATTATTTTTCCATCTATCCATTCTTCCTCTCACACTTCCAAACATTCATACCTCCTTTTACCCATCCATTCTTCCATCCATTCTTCTTCATCCATCCACCAATTAACCCTCCTTTTATCAATCCAGCAATCCATCCTTTCATACCTCCATCCAGGTGACCATTCATCCATTCACCCATTCATCCAGACTTTTATCATTCCAGCCCCTTTCTTTCTCTGGCTCATGCAAATATTGTTTTAGCCTTACATCCATCAGTCCATTCGCCCTTGCATCCATCCTTTCACCCTTTTTACCATTCGTTCTCATCACAGTTTCTTCCTTATTTTCATATGCCCTTTATTTCATTCTTCCTTCCAGCCCACTCTCTCCCTCTTTCTTTCTTTCCCTCTCTTTTCCTCATCATTTCTTTGTTGTAATTAACTTTCCTTGCTTGACCTCTGTTATCGGTGCCCCTTATTTTTGTATTTTAAGGGCTTTTGTCTGCAGAGCTGCAGACAGGAAAGGCACATAAATAACTGTGTCAAGACCACCCCCGCTTAAGCTGCAAAAGCGGGGGCGTTTAAGACGCCACTGACTGGGATGATTAACCGTCATTTGTGCAGGCAGTGAGGAAGAACACTACTCTGTGTAATTAAGATTTCCTATCACCCACTCTTCCTTATATAATTCCTAAAACCAATGAGACATTCACCTCCACTCCCATCAAACCCACAAAAGCCCTGTTTCTTAGTTTCTCCATTAACCACCATGTAAAAGTGACGTCACCTTCTGTTTTTTGTCTATTGGACAGCTGTGACTGTTGTCCTAACATTGCACCATGCTGCTTTTTAGGAGATCCCTGGGAGAGTGTCTGAATCCATTGCCTTGTATCTACTAGGTTCCAATCATGAAGGCTATATAGGTTTATAGGGGCGGAATTCGACTCTGTTCTGGACACGGTGTTTCTGCATCGCTCCCGGATCCTGCGTCTGTAGACTTTTTTGGGGGGCTCTGTTGTCTCATCCCTCAGTTCCACTGCTTCATTGGATTGAGGTGCAGGGGCACATGGATGCCTCGGTATTTATGGTACCGTGGGCCAGGTTGCATCTTCAACCTTTCCATGGCATCTTCACCAGCTTATTCGTTTCCCTCTTCAGGATTTGTCCTTGTAGATCCCGGTGTCTCCGGATGTGGTGCGCAGCCTGCAGTGGTGGCTGGAATCTTCCAATATTTCCCGGGGCATGTGGTTGCATCCCACGTCACCTGTGGTTTTGATGACAGATGCCAGTGCGCTGGGTTAGGGTGCGACTCTGGGTCAGTGGACCGGCCATTCTCGTTGGCATGGATTGGAGACCAGGATCTCCTCCAACTGTAAGGAACATTCATCTGTGAAACGAGCCCTTCAGTACTTTCAGGGTCATCTGATGGGTTGCAATGTACTGATGCAGTCCGACAACACTGTGACTGTGGCTTACGTGAATCATCAGGGCAGTACTCACAGTCATTCTTTGAATTGTGTGGCCTGTGCTGTAGAAGGTTGGGTGGAACAGCATCTCCAGGCCATTTCGGCTCAACACATCAGGGGCAGGGGCATTGTGGTGGCGGATGCCCTGAGTCACAAGTTTCCTTCCTCTCTGACATTGTGTCTGTCTCCCAAGGTTTTCCGCTTGGTTTGCCAAATGTTCAGGACTCCCAAGATGGACTTGTTTGCTTCAAGGACCAAGGCTCTCCTGCCCCTCTTTTTTTGGGGGTGTGGAGGCCTTGTCCCTCAAATGGCCTCCATGGTTGCTGTATGCCTTCCCTCCCTTTTCTCTCATTCCTGCGTTCCTGTTGAAGGTCCAGAGGTTGGGGGCACGTGTGGTGGCTGTGTTGCCACACTGGCCCCGGAGGTCTTGGTTCCCGCTGTTGTTGAGTTTGGCAGTGGGTCCTCCTTGGATCTTGCAGCTTAGTCCATCTCCTCTGAGGTCGTCCACTCCTCACCTGGTGGTCCCTCTCACCTTAGCAGTCTGAAGTTTGAACAGCGGTCGCTAGGTGGGCGGGATTGCCAGACCACATTATATCTGTGGTGCAGGGTTCTCATAGATTGTCCACTTTGTCTTCTTATTCTAAGCATTCATCTGCTTTCGACAGCTGGTGTTCTCTCCATGATCTGTCCTTTACTTCTTGTTCTGTCTCTGACATTCTGCAGATCTTTTTGGATGGGTTCGGTAAGGGCTCTCTCTACCTTGAAGGGCCAGTGGGCGGCTGTCCGGGCTTTTAGGGATCCGGCTTCTTTGTCTTCTGCAAACAGCCTGTTGGTGTTCAGGTTGTTCAGAAGCTTTTCTCTCTCCTCCTCTGCTGTCCATTCTTCGGTGCCTTCCCGGGATCTTTTTCTGGTCCTGTATGCTCTTCAGTCCTCTCCTTTTGAGGCTTTGTTGTCTGTGGATGTAAAATTCTTGTCTTTTAAAGTGGTTTTTATTGTGGCCATTACGTCACCCAGGAGGTTAGGGGAACTTTCTGCTTAGCGTTGTTCTTCCCCTTTTTTGAGGTTCATGGAGGATGCTGTGGTGTTACATTTGGATTCTGGTTTTCTTCCAAAAATTCATTCTAAGTTTTATATGTCTCAGGAGTTGGTGTTGCCTTCTTTCTACCCTGCCCCATCTTCTCCTAATGAACACTTGTTGCACACTCTGGATGTGAATCGTGCTTTGTCTGTGTATGTGGACATATCTACTGCGTTTCGTGCTTCTGACAGTTTGTTTGTGACTTTTGGTCTGGCAGGCCATGGGAAGGGTGCCTCTCAGGCTGACCCTGGGTCGTTGGATCAAGATCACTATTTCTTTGGCTTATCAGGGCTCTGGTTTGCCGTGTCCTTCAGTTTTCCAGATCCGGTCCACTAGAGGGGTCTCGGCATCCTGGGCCACCTTAAATGCGATGGCTTTGGATGAAGTCTGTTGTGCTGGGACTTGGGCTTCTGATTCTACCTCTATTAGGCATTACGGGTTGAATTGCGCTCAGTGTGACCGTTTGAATATTGGGTGTGGTGTTTTGCGTGCTCTGGAGCCTGATGCTCCTCGATGAATTATTTTCATGCCATTAAATTCACTGTGGTGCTCTTCTCTCCTGTGTGGTCTGTTTTTTTATACCATTGTACCAAAGCCCTTCTCTTTTGGGGGTCTGCTTTTGTATGCCTCACGTGTAATGACTGGGTTGAGGACGAGTGACATAGAAGTAATGTCCTGATTACTTATCAGAAACCCTCATTACTCTTAGTCCTACTCGTCCACGACCCAGCCATCCTTAGAGCCCACCCTCCCTGTGTCAGGGCTTTGTTGTGCTTGGTATGTCAGGAGTGCTGTGTTTTAGCTATTCTATTATAGCCCCTGGCAGGAGGGTGAGTGGAACTAGCAAGTGTTTCCTGTTTTGTTTCCAGTCAGTGAATGCTACCTCTCGTGTAATGACTAGGTCGAGGACCAGTAGGACTACGAGTAATAGGGATTACCGGTAAGTAATCAGGACAGTACTGGACCGAGAGGTTGTTACTTGGTTGTGGGGGCAGTCTGTTCTTACTCCAATGAGGGTTTGAGTACTTTTGCTTGTTCTTGGGTACCTCTTTGCTGTTATTTAACTCTACCTTGGTGTAGCATTTGAATTCATGTGTGGTGTTTTTTTCTTTGTAATGCATCCCTTTTACCTCCCACAGCCTCTTTAGTGAATACATGAATTATACGAGAAAGAGCGGGAGAGAGTTAACGCTTAGGTGACATCACATAAAGTAATCTTCCTTACTGTCTCTCTTCTCTTTGTTATTCCATTTATTGTTCCAGCGCCCTGCCCGTCTGGTGTTTCGAAGGTGAGAGGATGATTGGTATGGTCAGGAGGTGACATGGGTCGTGACTCCTATAATGGCCCTGCCACAAACAAGGAAGAATACTCAGAAGCTGAGGAATTTTGGGAGTTCGGTGCCTCATTGAGTTCAGGAATGGTATGAGCAAGAGAAGAGAGAGTATATGTAAATTATCAAAGTATTGTTGGTAAATGATACGGGCATTCCACTTCATGCAAGGGGAAAAACTCGGAAAAAATAGATTTACTACCTTTTACCAGCAGTACATAGACTACACAGACTACGTAATTTGACTACCGGTTAGGGAGATTTCAGCAGTCACTAAGGTGTTAACTTTGACCCTGTACCAATCCTCAAAGGATTTTTAATGACACCTTTCTTTAATTACATGCTTGGCATGAACGAAAGGAAATTGTTCATTATTATGAATTCAATTTAGAATGAAGCACATCATTATCACATTTTATGTTAAACCCCTAAAATTATGATGTTTCTCTTTTTGTCCTCCAGAGCTGGCATCATATATGTATAAAAGCCAGCAGCAGTTTGGGCTATAAAAGTATCATTTCACCCTGCTGGACATTTGCTATGTAGACATAATCGACTGATGGAACAGACTGCACAAAACCAGGAGTACAATTAAACCTAATGTCGAAAGCAGGTGAGTGAGTTTGCAGCGCACCTGCTGCTGCTACTCGAACACATACTCTGCTGCTGCAAAAAGTAATAATAAAGGGAAGCTGGAATTTAGAAGGAGACAACTCCGTGCATTGTCAATGTTGGAGCCAGACACAAGACTAAGGGGCTTCGTGAAATGCTAAGAGAATCTTGAAAGAGGGTAGGTGTTTACTGGAGTGTCATTCAAGTTATGTAATATGTTTTGTATATTATGTAATAACTAACATGAATTTTAACCGAAATGCTGTTTTCTGCCCAGGTATCTCTTCTGGGTCCAGCCACACCACATTCCAGCTGTGTAGTGCAACTGGCCGCTATTCTGGATGTAAAACACTAAGGGGCAGATTAACCATTCTTTCTTCACACAACACAGCAAGGCAACTAGCTGCGCTGCGTTGTGTGAAGTGAGAGGGCAGAAATGCTCCATACTTACAAAGATATGGAGCATTTCTGCTCTCTTCTTGTGCTGGGGCACTGTGTGCTTCCTAGCGTCAACTCAGTCTGCGTTATGGGGAGGATTGTTTTTGTTCAGTATCCTTCCTGCACCAAAACAATCCTTGGAGGCGTATTCCTCTTCAAATGTGTGCTGCAGAATGCATCACATGTAGAAAGAGGAATTAACAAGGAGAAATAAAGATATTGCTCCTCGTTACACTTCTTTTGGGTAGGCACCACATTTTGGCACAAACCCAGTCTTTTTAAATCAGGGTTAGTGTCAAAATAAATGGAAACTTCCATGCTCCACCCATGTAACACCAACCTGACCCAAAAGTAACGCAAGGCACTCATAGCGCTGCCTTGTGTTATATGGTATTTACTAAACCACACAAAGTAAAGCAAAGTAGCTTTGCGTGGCTTAGTAAATCCTAGTTAAGGACTTGCGTTGCCTTGCAACAACTTACATCATGCAATAACAACACAAGTCCGTAGTAAATCTGCTGCGAGTTGGCCTGCAGAGTGAGGCAAAGCTGTGCTTCTTCTAAAGCCAGGTTTACGCAAGCAATTCTGGAATAGTGTTGAAAATAATGTTCCTTGCACAAGGAGGTTATGACTTAAGATTTGGCTTAGCAGCACTCAAGTCACTTTAGAGAGTTTGAAAATCACCAGCGGCTAGCCAATCCTTTCTTTTAACCCCTTGGGTGCTTATGACAGCACCACGCCGTCATGAGTCACGGGCGGCGTGTGCTCATGACGGCGTGGTTCCGTCATGCCGCGGCCGCTCCGCCTACGCGGCATTAATTCTCCGCCTGTGCGGGCGAATTAATGAGCGGGCGTGGTCATGACGGAACCACGCCGTCATGAGCACACGCCGCCCGTGACTCATGACGGCGTGGTGCTGTCATAAGCACCGAAGCGCCGCGCTCACCCCCTATCCCCCCCGCGCCGCGGCGGAATTCGCGCCGCGGCGAAGGGGTTAAGATTAGTGGTGGTGTTTGCATAATTTCTTCAACCCTCCATTCACAAATCCCTGTCACCTTTCGGCTTCATCAGAACTGAATGAAATATTTAAATTGTTCTTTTAGTTCAGTGCTTATGTTGTAAAAGGATGAGTGCCAGTGCACCAAGGTCTGATCACAAACCCTTGGACGGTGGAATTAAATACTGCGCCTAATACCAAGGCTGCGTAGTCTTGAATCTACCTCATACTGCTCTAATCCACCACTAGACAATCCCTGCCCGTTTATCTCACTCGTTCAGATTCCTGCTTTCTCTCTTTGTGATGGTTTCCCCGTTTTCTCATTCTACTTCTTTGTCTGATGAGGAAACATACGTGCTGGTCCCCAAAAATGAGTGTCGGTGGGCCCAACCGGTAACCACCACCTCAAATTAAGCAATGTGTCGTTATACCTCTGGAAATAACTCCTCCAAAGAGATGTATCCTGTTGTAAAAATAACCGTCCAATTTGTTATATTGTCTTTCTTCACAGCGTGATAAAACGGCATTTCTGTCAGAACGATCAATTTTCCGGTGAAGCAATATCTCACGAGACTTCGCACCACAAAAAACATGCCTGTTCTGCTGTCAGTATATTTCCTGTTGATGGAGGCTTCGCTCTCTTTGGCCAGCCATGCGAACTGCAAGCTCCCGAGCCAGGTGCTGAATGCTTACACAAAGGAAGGTGACGTGATGTTTGGGGGACTGGTGCCCGTAAATGCACAAATTATCAACCCCATAGCCAACTTCCTAGAGTCTCCCCCTAAAGTAAACTGTGACAAGTAAGTGATCCAGTGCAGATATTTGGCCTTAATTTATGCCCGGGAAACAACAGGAACAAGTACAGCAAACACTGGCAAAGTCAAATGGTCTGGATTGCAAATGAATGTGATGTTTCACTGATTGGCGAGTTTGTACATGAATGTGTGGATGAGTAGCTGAAGTAGAGAATGGATCAGTGGTTGGATGAATGGATGGATAAGACTAGGCATGGATGGACTTAATAAAATATATACGGTGAAACATAATCTGTAAGTGTGATGCTAAAGACAGGCTACATGATTATTAGGTGCCTTGGGTGGCTCTCTTATGATGTCCCTTTGTCAGTTAAATTCTGAATGCACAAGTTGTGACTAGATGATTAGAGTTGAAGAAACCGACATAACAAGCAAAACGCAAATGGGGTCCCGTCCCAATGTCATTTACATCAATTAAAATGTTGGTATTTTTTTTTAGCTCAATTTTGTCCCCATCTCCAACCCATCTCTATATGTGAAAAGTCAGTAAATAAGCTACAGTGAACCTACTAATGGTCTTTTCGTGTGAAGTTTTTGTCTGACACCAGCACATTTTCTTGTGAGCGTGTAATTTCTGTCTGTATCAGCCTTGAAACGCACTTCTCTCTGAAATGAAATACAATAAATTACAGGTTTGTTTTACCTGCCTCCTATATTACGAAAGCTTTTGTGTTGATTTTGGTATAAAACCGCTGTGGCACTTAGGAACTGCACATATTTCTCCTTTGCCTTGTGGATCCCTGCAGTAAAGAAGCAACACTTTGTACGTCATGACTGACGTATTCAACTAATCCCAATTAAAGTTGTTTAAGATTATATAGCGATTTAGCTGAAGTTGTCTCTGCATATGACTTTTATCATTTGTGATGTCTAAAAATGACGTGACAAATTCTATTTAATTCTGTTCACGTTCATTCTGGTTGATATTTCCTTCTATGCATACTTTAGAATGTGCCACTTTACTTTTTCATCTGCCATATCAATTATTCCATTCAATTTGGAGGATTAATCCTGCAAAAATAGTACATAAGCAGCAAGGTATAACATTTTACATTAAAATGCCTATAGCATCTTTATGCAGAAAGCTTTTACGGAAACACCGATAGATCACACTTAAAACTAATCAGAGACTATAGCAGGTTGCTGCATTGTTTTGGTGCAGGACGTGTGCTGCTAGTTTCAGGTATCTGAAAGATTTGCGATTCATACCTGCAAGTAATATTACAATCACTGCAATACAAAAAGTATATATTAACAATTTATGCATCTGAGCCAATGTTTATTTTTGTATGTAGTTTTCTGTAGAGCAAACTGGGAGTGCAGAAAGGGAGTATATGTGCTAAAAATAGATTTGCTTTAGTACCAGAACAAGGTCGGATTGGTAAGGCGGGCACTCGGGCAATGGGCCGGTATCTGAGTTGCAGCTATGGGCCGCTTTTTGCCAGCGTGGTGACCGATTTGGGCTGTGTCACTCTTCAGATGCCGTCAGCGGTCCAGTGGGGTCCTGACCGGCCTTTCCGGTGACAGATGGGGGCCTCCATTACTTCCCTTTTACCAACGGGGATGAAAGTGTCATTCCCGGTCGCTGGGCCGGCCCATTAATGAATGCAGATTGAGAAGCGGCAGGGGGCCTGAGCAGAAGTGGCCTTACTTATATTCAGGTGTGGTTCACCATTGTGAACTAATCTGTGCACAATTAGTCCTGGCAACATTTGCATCTTTGTTTATCTCAGTGACATTAAGAAAACATACCTCTTTTAAAGAACCCCCATTTCTTTTCATTATACCTAAAACACTGAAGCAGTGTTTTGCAAAAAGACGCTGTTATACTGCTGCTGCTCAGCCTGGGTGACTGTGTGTGAGATTGTTGGTGAGTGGAATGTTCGTGAGTGTGACTGTCAGTTGGTGATGGGCTGAGCAGCAGTGAGGCTGCTCCTGGTGGGGTTCTCCCTTGTAACATCTACTCAATAAATCAACTTGAAGATACTACCTGGAATGGACATTACCTTTATTACAACATATTTTGGTGACGTTTTATGGAAGAACCTACGTGTACAAGTTGAATGAACTACTACTTAAGGAAAAGGAACCCTTTCAGAAACTACATACTGCGTACTTGAAGAAGCTGGCACCCCTGAGCCCCACCAGTGACCACTCCACCGGTCGCCCCAACCTGTAAGTGCCAGTTTCCGTTGTACTTTCTTCCCCTACCCTCCTGTTTTGGAAGTTTTGTTCCTGTCATGCTGCCTGCGTGTCCCACTGCTTGCAGGTCCTGCTGCCTTCAAAGAGGTATCACTGTCCTGTTCACCTTGTAGAGTACCACCAGTGACTGCCCTCTGCCTTGCTGCCTTGCTGCCTTGTATTAGCTGTCCTTCTCCTGCTACATTGGGACACTGTCTTCTTTAAGTGGGGTTTCTCCCTGGACTTGCCAGTCCGGCTGGAGCCGGAGATCTACTTTACCCTGTGACCGTCGTGAGGGGAGAATACCTAGTTCCTGTTTGTTTTGTTTTTCCTCTCCCTACTCTGATGCCTTGGATCAGTCGTTTCTTGTTTTCTGCCTGGGGAGATTATCACCAGTGACTCTGTGTCTCAGCTTCCCTGTCTTCTACTTGGTTGGAGTGTGCATCGATTGAACTTGCTCCCTACATGGTGTCTTCTTCTTGTGCTCAAATTCGGATGAGAGCGCCATCGTTTTTTTTGTTGTTTTTTTTTTGCTGTGGTGGCATTTCGTTTTTACTACACATGCCGGCCATATGAGGTGAGACAACTTTTGTCCATTATTTGTGTAAGTCAGCTGAGACTTTATCACTGTGGGCGTCAGTTAACCGCCGTCCTGCTGTTCAAAAATGGTGGCACGAGCTCCCCATAGCGCGCGCATTCTTACCTGCATTGTTGTCCTGCGATGTCACAATGCAGTCCTCTCACTTCTTGACTCTTCGCGTTGGATGCCTGCTCCTAGACGCCGATTGCACAGACGTGCCGTGAGCCATCCAGCAGGACGTCTGAAAACGTGCCGCCATCTTGAGGTGGAAGCACCAACGTTACTCTGGAGCCTCACTGCTTTCGGTGATCCTATGTTTAGAAGTGTTCACTTCCAACCACGCAATAAAGTTAATTCAAAACTTCGACGTGAGAACGGTAACTTCGACTTGTCCTGTTACATTTGACCGGCCCATCGTGAGTTTTTGTAGACCCCCTGGAAATCACAAGACCTTATTTGAAGTAATGCAATGCCTTGTCCACTCCGTTGTTGGAGTTGTTATCGCCTTTCTGCTGGAACCGTTTGCTGTTTCGTTTTAAAGAAATAAAAAAAGTCAAGTTGGATCCACCTTGTGTACTTTGTCTTCGTTCCGGACTGCAAGATTTATTTTTGGACACTGCATTCTTGGTGATTTGACTCTCTGAAATACCCTAAAGTACCCGGGACTTCAGTGGGACTACGGGTGAAGTCGCTCACCAGAGTATTAGACTGTGTATATGCTATGGATTATATGCTTGACATATCGTGCAATGGTGTTTGTGATTTGTTTCTGAATGTTCGTAAAGTCCTTCACCCTCTTATGGGGTTGTTATTTATTGTATTCTGCGCTTTTCCTCTGTACTCAAATTTTGTGTGCATTCTAGTACCCTGTTACAGTTACGCTGAGGTTGTGGGAGCATAGTGCCCCATATGGTGATTGTGTGCTTGCTTTTTACAGTCGTGAGATGTTTTCTTCATGGTTACACGTTCCTTTATTAACTGTAACAGTTATAGTAACGTTATTGTTTAGAACGGTGCAGTTATTTCTGTGATATTTCCCACTTTACGTGGTTATGGGTTAGTGTGGTATAAGCACCCATTGTTGTACAGATGTTTTGGTTCAAATGGTGATTGTGTGCTTGCTTTTTACAGTCGTGAGATGTTTTCTTCATGGTTACACGTTCCTTTATTTACTGTAACAGTTATAGTAACGTTATTGTTTAGAACGGTGCAGTTATTTCTGTGATATTTCCCACTTTACGTGGTTATGGGTTAGTGTGGTATAAGCACCCATTGTTGTACAGATGTTTTGGTTCCGTGTGGAGTCCCTTCCACACATCACAACCCAACTTTATGTTTGGGTGGAGTTTCTGCTTGGTCTGTTCATGTTCTGTGTGGAGCGCCTTTTCCACACATCACAACCCAGCTTTTAGTTTGGGTGGAGTTTATGGTTGGTGATCGGAGTGATCTTTACGTGTTCCGTGAACAGTCTTTTCTACACGTCACACCCCATCTTGTGTTGGGGGAAGAGTTTATGTGTGCCTACTTTATGTGCATTTACTTGCATGTTTTCAAGTTTGCTTCTTGCTTTCGCCTGTATTGCACTTTTCCTCCCTTCGACGTCAAGGTTTACTTTGCTAGATTTGTGTTTTTCCCTCGCACGTCAGGGTTTGCGTTGGGATCCCTTTTGGTTCTGTGTGGAGCCCCTTCCACACATCACACCCCAATTTGTTGTTGGGGGAAGTCCCCCTTTTCATACATGTCTCACACATCAGGGTTGCGCAAGAAGTGTTTTTTCTGGTTCCGTGTGGAGTCCTTCCACACATCACACCTCAACTTGGGTTGTTGGGGGAAGTTCTGCTATTATTGTGCTTGTTACTATGTTCTGTGTGGATATTTTCCACGCCTGCATACTGTTTTTTTCTTATTGGTTAGTTTTCTTTCACACTTTTGTTGTTGGTTCTCTTGTGCTTCTCGTGTTTGCCTGGCCAGCTTGCACGATCCAGGTACTTGGGTTGGTCTGTAGTCTGTGGTGTGGGAGTGTTTGGGTTGTTTTTGCGCTAGAAAGGAGGATGGTGTGCATGAGTCTCCGTACTTGTGTTACTGTTTCTCCCTTCCTACTTCATTTTCTCTGCATAAATGTTCCATCTTTAATTTTTCATGCTATGCTTCAGAAAGTTGTCATCTTATGTATTTCTTGCAACGTTTCTAAAGTATTTTGAGAATTTCTTCTTTTCCATTACAAAGAAAGGGGATGTGTTATACTGCTGCTGTTCAGCCTGGGTGACTGTGTGTGAGAATGTTGGTGAGTGGAATGTTCGTGAGTGTGACTGTCAGTTGGTGATGGGCTGAGCAGCAGGGAGGCTGCTCCTGGTGGAGTTCTCCCTTGTAACATCTGCTCAATAAATCAACTTGAAGATACTACCTGGAATGGACATTACCTTTATTACAACAGACGCATTCTTCAAATGTGGGCCACTTGTTTTAATAGGGTGCCCCAGGCCTATTTGTGATCTCAATCCAACCCTGTACCAGAAGTAGAAAATCTATTGCAGGGGAAGCCTTTGATCACAAGCTGAAACTGATGGTGGTTGGGTGGTGGAGTTCATCATAGTTAAAGATTTGTGTTCTTTTTCAACAGCAAACTTTTATATAGTTCAAATGTTTGCCCTTCACGAATGTTGCAAATGTTCTCCTTTTAACTTCCTCTGTACACAAGTAAAGTTTTTACCTCATCGAAAGATATTTTTTTCTACATAAGCCCTAATTGCGAACTGTGATGAGCAGAATTTCATAGGTACCGCACTTGTATTTTCCGGATGAAGAACAGGAACACCAGACACAATTTTGACACCTTGAAATTCTGGCTGGTAAATCCATTTTAGAAAGGCCTGCAGTGCACTCTGCCCAGCCATGCACAAAGGCACAGGGGAGCATGTAATGCTCTCTCTTGTCAGGCAAAACTTTCTCCTTTCTTGCCTCACTCTCCTTCCCTTCTCCATGCACCACTGGCATCGCTCAGAAATTGCACAGTGTTTCCCTTGAAATAGAAGGAACTGAGGGCCCTATTCACAAAGGTAGAATCCATTACTTTGCATGCTCCAATATACGACTGAATCAAACGTGACAGAATGGAATGCTTTCTAGACAGTACAACTGGTTTTGAATAAAATTTGAGCATGCATGGATCCTAGTGACTTTATGGGTGGTCGATGTGCATATGTACTACATGCAGTGGCTTTGGTGAGGGGGCTTGCATAGTCCAGTGTGATCAGGGAGATTTCAAGGACACTGGTCAGCTAACGGTTGAGTATTGCGAGATGGAAAAAAGACGTGGCCTCAATCAGTGGCATAGCTAAAGTGCAATGAGCCCAACACAAGCAGGGATATACCCTCCTCATGCCCCCAGTTGGGTAGCCATAATTGGGGTGTTGAGAGGGCCTCTCTGACTCCTGGCGTTAGTGCCACTGCACATTCTGCACTCATGATAATTACACCTTTGCTCTGAGCATTGTACACTTTGAGCTTGTCTGCACTTTCCTTATTAGGTCTGCACTATCTTTATTACAATTTTACTTTTATTAAGAGGTTGAGGCAAAAGGCCTGCTGGCCAGTCGGGGCTTGGTAAGAGAGATTTTAGCAAGAAGACAGAAGAGAGGTGGCATAGAACAAGAGACGTTGGAATGTAAATAGCAACACCAGGCTGTGTTTCATATCTACCAGCCGGTTGTTACCGCACTTGTATTTTCCAGATGAAGAACAGGAACACCAGACACAATTTTAACACCTTGAAATACTGGCTGGTAAATCCATTTTAGAAAATCCTGCAGTGCACTCTGCCCAGCCATGCACAAAGCAAAACCAAAGGGGATGATGGACGGAGTGTTGAACATTGCAAGCACTCACCCCCAGTCAACTGATCTGGGTTTAATCCATCATCATTCTTTAGCTCACTCCGCCACCCCAGTTCAGACATGGCCATATGCAAATCAGTCTGACCCTGTGCCTCATGGGAACAGTCCAGCCCGAACTGCCAAGCCATGTCTTCCATGGACCGGAAACAAGTATCCTGGGACCGGTTTCTGGCTTACAGCCGTCATCAGCCAGGCTATCTTGAATCCAGTGGCAAAGTGAGCAAGGGACCCACGTCTGGGCATACCCTGCCAACTTAGGGCGAACATAGCAAAACCAAAGGGGATGATGGACGGAGTGTTGAACATTGCAAGCACTCACCCCCAGTCAACTGATCTGGGGTTAACCCATCATCATTCTTTTGCTCACTCCGCCACCCCAGTTCAGACATGGCCATATGCAAATCAGTCTGACCCTGTGCCTCATGGGAACAGTCCAGCACAAACTGCCAAGCCATGTCTTCCCTGGACCGGAAACAAGCATCCTGGGACCGGTTTCTGGCTTACAGCCGTCATCAGCCAGGCTATCTTTAATCCAGTGGCAAAGTGAGCAAGGGACCCACGTCTGGGCATACCCTGCCAACTTAGGGCGAATATAGAAAAACCAGTTGACTGGGGGTGAGTGTTTGATTTGCTCTAACGCTCCGTCCATCATCCCCCTTTGGTATCGCTTTGTTCGCCCTAAGTTGGCAGGGTATGCCCAGACGTGGTCCCTTGCTCACTTTGCCACTGGATTCAAGATAGCCTGGCTGATGAGGGTTATGAACCCGAAACCGGTCCCAGGATGCTTGTTTCCGGTCCAGGGAAGACATGGCTTGGCAGTTCGGGCTGGACTGTTTCCATGAGGCACAGGGTCAGACTGATTTGCATATGGCCATGTCTGAACTGGGGTGGTGGAGTGAGCTAAAGAATGATGATGGATTAAACCCAGATCAGTTGACTGGGGGTGAGTGTTTGATTTGCTCTAATGCTCCGTCCATCATCCCCCTTTGGTATCGCTTTGTTTGCCCTAAGTTGGCAGGGTATGCCCAGACGTGGGTCCCTTGCTCACTTTGCCACTGGATTCAAGATAGCCTGGCTGATGAGGGTTATGAACCCGAACCCGAACCCGAAACCGGTCCCAGGATGCTTGTTTCCGGTCCAGGAAAGACATGGCTTGGCAGTTCGGGCTGGACTGTTCCCATGAGGCACAGGGTCAGACTGATTTGCATATGGCCATGTCTGAACTGGGGTGGTGGAGTGAGCTAATGAATGATGATGGATTAAACCCAGATCAGTTGACTGGGGGTGAGTGTTTGATTTGCTCTAACGCTCCGTCCATCATCCCCCTTTGGTATCGCTTCAGCCATGCACAAAGGCACAGGGGAGCATGTAATGCTCTCTCTTGTCAGGCAACATTTTCTCCTTTCTTGCCTCACTCTCCTTCCCTTCTCCATGCCCCACTGGCATCTCTCAGAAATGTACCACTTACTTAGAGAAAGTGATAAACACCATGAAATTGGTGATTCTGTTTGGAATATATCCTGGGAAATCCAGGCACACACAGTTACTCCCCATTGCACAGGGTTTCCCTTGAAATAGAACGAACTGAGGGCCTGATTCACAAAGGTAGACTCCATTACTTTGCTCTCACCCAAGCGGGAGAAGATTTCTTCATTGCTCTGACCGAGCAGGAGCAAAGTTTTGTTCTCTGCCCGGAAGAGTGAGGGAAGGGAATAGATTTCTATTCCCTGCCTACACTCTCCTGGGCAGGTAACTCTAGTGTCCCTGGGGATGGGGTCTCAGCGACACTGCTATCCTGCACCGGGGGATGCAGTCGCTCCGGCCTCATTAAGGATCGGGGAGGGGGGAAGCATGCCCCCTCCCCAGTAACTGTAGTGGCCTGGGGTGAAGGGCACTAGGACCCTGCACCGGACCACAAGAACTGGACACCACTTCCGGTCAGGGAGTGGACAGGGCAGTAAGGAGCGAGGAGGGTACGAGGATAGACGTGCCTGTGGGCAGGTAAACAATCGAGCAAATAAAGAAAGTAAAGTAACCCGTACCTGTGTCCTGCGTGATTCCTGGGGCAAGGAGAACACAACAACTGGCGATGAGCAAGGTGGGATATTAAAGCACCACCAAACGCGTGCACCAAGGTCCCTCGTGAGTCGAGAACGGAGCCATGAGCCCACCCTGGTCCGCCTGCTGCCGAAAGGAACAAAAGAAGAACAGCTGCGACGTCCGGAACCCACACGGTCGCAGGAAAAACGGAGCCAGGAGCCCACCCTGTTCCGAGTGCCGAGGATCGAGGCATCTGCGAGGGAGCCCGCCCAGCCGCAGCAAAGACGCGGTAAGAGGCCCCCTCCAACCTGCCTGAAGGCAAGCGGTGAACTAAACTGGCCTCCGTGTGGGAGCATTGCGCGCCCTTCAGCGGTACACCTGACTGTGTCCCGGACGTCCGCCGCACTACGAAGAGCCCGCTTCACGCGAAGATTTAAAGATAAATCTCGCGTGAGCACGGCGGCCATCTTGGGGTCAGGCGGGAGCAGCCAATCAGCGCCCAGGAAGCCCCGGCGGCCATTTTAGGGGGCAGGCACTGGAAATCTCGGTCTTGCAGGATCCGGCAGCCATTTTAAGGACAGGCAAAGTAGCCAATAGAAGAAGAAGAAGGCCGGGAGGCCATTTTGAAGTCAGGCAAAGGTGCAAAAGAGTAACAAAAAAAAAAATAAGGGAATTCAAGGCCAGGAGGCCGGATTAAGGTGAAGCAGTCAAATATACATACAAAAAGGTATATCAACAGAAAAAGACAACAAATTAAAGGCAAAGTGAATGTGGGAACAAAGACAATAATACATAGAAAGAAAAGCAAGTACAGGAAAAAGGCCTGCACGGAAGCTGCATGTCCGGAAATGGTTGACACAGAAAGTGACACAAGGAGTCCACAAGCGATATTTCGCAGACCATTGCCATTCAGCCTGTCAGAACCACAAGCTGGCATCAGGTGGGAAAGGTGGATTAGGCAATTCGAGAGCTACATGCGCGCCACGGACATCGTGGACAGCAAACAGCTAGACCTTTTTCTGAATCTCGCAGGGGATGAAGTCGAGCACCTGCTTATAACATTTCCCAGCGATCAAACAGCGACATACAAAGGGGTGATACAGTGCCTCACAGCGAAATTTGACCCGCAACGGAACATTGACTTTGAGAGATACACCTTCAACACAGCGTGTCAGAGAACAGAGGAGTCCCTTGACGACTTTGCAACACGACTACGCAAATTAGTCACATACTGTGAGTTCGATAAGTTTGACAATGAGCAAGCAATAAGACTGCGCATCATTGAAGGCTGTCAGTCTGTGGAGTTCCGTGCACGTGTCCTAAAGGAACCAACGACGCTGGAGAAGATATTGACCATGGCCCGCACAGAAGCGAGAGCACCGGCGCATGCCAAAGAGATGGAGCTGGGGAAAGAGAAAAGAGTGGAACAAGCTAATCGCATTACGGGAAACGGCAAGAAGAAAGAATACCCGGCGGCCTCGCCAATGAAGAAGAGCGATCAAACGGGCTATAGATGCGGACTCGACTTTCCCCATGTCGGTGCGTGCCCGGCGATGGGCCAGAGATGCAGGAAATGCAACAGGGACAATCACTTTGCAAGCGCCTGCATGAGCAGGCAGTTCAGAAGCGAGCGGGGCAGAGCGACAAGACCACGGGTGACCACCAGTACCACCAGCAGGTATGCCAGACACATGGAAACAGCGAATTGCAGCTCCTCCGATGAGTCGGAAGAAACGGCAGCACCCGTGAGCGTGGCACGACTGTATCTAATGTCAGATGCCCCCAAGGTAGACCGGAGACCAGAGCACATTCATCTCGTGGAGAAGCATCAAATAAAGAAGACCGCAACCGTGGACATTGAAGTAGGGCGACATAATACACGGTTCGTGCTTGACAGCGGGGCCACATGCAACATCATGTGCATGTCGGAGTATGAGAAAATGAAAGTGAGGCCGCCGCTATCACCGTCCACTGTTGATGTGTTCACGTGGGGCTCCAAGAAGCCGGTGGAGAACATGTGGAAGTTCACAGAGACCTTAACATACAAAGACAGATCGTGCCAAGAAGAGATACATGTGCTGAAAGGTGACATACCAGCACCATGCCTGCTAAGCAATGTCACGGCGCAGGTGATGGGTCTACTAGCGATGACATACCACATGTCGGAAAAAAGGAACATTCTACAAGAGCATCCGGCCCTACTGCAGGGCCTAGGGAAACTGAAAGGGAAGCAGATAACGTTGCACATCAACGAGGCGATCAAGCCGGTAGCACAACATCATCGACGGGTACCAATACACCTACAACCGCAAGTTGAAGAGGAAATTCAAAGTTTGCTGGCCCAGGACATCATTGAGCCTGCAGAAAGGCCGACGCCATGGGTGTCTCCAATAGTGGCAGTTCCGAAAAAGAACACCTCTAAGATCCGCACATGTGTGGACATGAGGATACCGAACACAGCAATCAAGCGAGAATGCCACCCGGGGCCACATCTCAATGAGATGATCAGCTGTCTCACTGGGGCCTGCCGATTCTGCAAAGGGTACCACCAACTAGAGCTGGACCAACAGTCAAGATACATTACCACGTTCTCGACGCACATGGGTCTGTTTCGCTACAAGAGACTGAGTTTTGGCATTTCATCGGCTGTAGAGATATTTCAAGAGACCATAAGGCAAGTGATAAGGCCGGTGAAGAACAGCCTCAACTATAGTGATGACATTCTAGTATTCGGGCAGTCAGATGAGGAGCATGATAGGGCCCTGCATCAAGTATGCTTACAGCTGGAACAAGCGGGATTAACATTGAACGCAGACAAGTGCGAGCTGGGGAGAAGTGAATTGGTATTCTTTGGACACATTTTCTCCAAGAAAGGAATGAGGCGAGATTCCAGCAAAGTAGAGACACTGAAAAATGCGAGTCCTCCGAAAGATGTAGCAGAAGTAAGGTCATTTCTGGGGCTTGCCAGCTACTGTGCTCGCTACATCAAGGACTTCGCCACGATGAGCATAACGCTCCGAGAACTAACAAAGCAAGGTCAGAGGTTCCTCTGGTCACAGGAATGCAGTTGGGCGTTTGAAGCCATCAGAGAGGCTGTAATGACGGTAGATCATCTTGCCTATTTTGACCCTTTGCTATGCACTGAGCTGACGGTAGACGCCAGCCCAGTCGGACTAGGAGCCATACTAGCGCAGCACCTGCCTGGGAGAGACGCACCAAGAAAGATTGTTGCGTATGCAAGCAAAAGCTTGTCTGACATTGAGAAGGCATACTCCCAACCAGAAAAAGAAAGCCTAGCAGTGGTATGGGCGTGTGAACACTATCACATGTTCGTATATGGGAAATCGTTCACCATCATAACAGATCATCAGGCTCTGGTGACAATATATGGAAATCCGTCGGCAAAGATGCCACCTCGCATTGAGCGTTGGGGCCTACGGTTGATGGACTATGACTTCAAAATTGTGCACAAGCCTGGAAAGGAACACAACCCGGCTGATTACATGTCGAGACACCCTCTACCACAGTCACCAGTGACCGCATCAATGGCTGAGGAATATCTCAATTTTGTACTAAAGCAAAACACTCCGGTGCCAATAACATTAGGGGAGCTAGAGCAGGAGACAGCGAAAGATGCCATCCTGCAGCTGGCCAAAGAAACGACAAGGATGCAGAGATGGCGACACATCAACAACAACTGCACCTGGGGAGAAGAAGTAAACAAGGAGGAAATGCTAGCACTAAAGAAGATACATGAAGAACTGTCGGAGACAGAAACAGGAATAATGTTGCGAGGAACAAGGATAGTGATACCGAGGTCACTAAGGCGACAGACTGTCAATGTGGCACATGAGTCACACCGCGGAATTGTGGCAACAAAAAAACTGCTAAGGGAGAAGGTCTGGTTCCCTGGCCTGGATAGAATGGTAGAAGACACCATTGTGACATGTCACATCTGTCAAACGACAGGACAGCCAGCCAAACCCGAACCGCTACAAATGTCAGAACTCCCAAGGGCGGTGTGGACAACGTTGGCAGCTGATTTCTTTGGGCCACTAGACATGGGCAACTACCTGCTCGTGATCATAGACGAGTACTCACAATTCCCCATAGTGCGACACGTATCATCAACGTCGGCAACAGCGACGCTACCAATCTTGGATGACATATTTGCGGCCTGGGGCTCCCCAGAAACTCTAAAGACAGACAATGGTCCCCCATTCTCAGGAGAGGAGGTCCGAAAGTCCATGGCCTACCTAGGTATTCATCACAGGAAGATAACACCGCTGTGGCCACAAGCGAACAGCATGGTAGAACGGTTCATGGGGAACATAAAGAAAGCTGTCCAACGAGCGAAGCTGGCACAGATCTCCATCGGACAAGCTCTATGTCAGGTCCTACGAGACTATAGAAACACACCACATAGCTCCACGGGGAGATGCCCCGCTGAGTTGGTATTGGGGAGGACAAGCAAGACGAGGTTACCACAGGTAGAATCACCGGCGTCATCGGAGCACAGCAGCATTGCAGCCAAAGACAAAGAAGCTAAAGAAAAGATGAAAGCCTAAGCAGATGAAATTAAATGAAATGAAATTTGTACTTGTAAAGCGCACCCATACCCCCAAAGGGGTGTCCAGGCGCTGTACACATACCGCTGTGGAACCCTTCCTGGCTTTTCCCTGTGAAATGTCCACTCCTGGGCACCCCCAGGGTGAAGCCAGGCATCCCAGCGCTGTTGGGGCCGTTGTGGAGATTAAGCAAGCTATTGCCCAGAGTTGCAGAGTGGGACCCATGATTAGAATAGGCACCGAGGCGAGAATTATCAGGTCCGAGGAAATTGAGCCCAAGACCCGCCGAGGCGGGAATTGAACCCTGGTCCCGGGCCAGATCTCTGCATCAGGGTCTGCCGCTCTAACCATTGAGCCACACTTCTCCACTGCCACCCCGGCGCACCTCAAAGAAGGAGACGAGGTGGTAGTGCGTCAGCGACAGCAAAGAAAGTCTGACAGCCTGTTCTCAAAGGACCCGTTAACGATCGTAAACGTGAAGGGGCCAATCATCACGGTTGCGTCAGAACATCACCGAATAACATGGAACAGTTCTCACTTCAAAGGACTGAAGACTCTGAATAAAGACGGCCAAGATACTGCGACAGGAGGTAACGAAGCAATGGATCACAACGGAACGGAAACGGACAATGGTGAAGGGCCAGCAGAAGGATTACGGGAAGAGACTTGTCCAAGAAGAGCGAGCAGAAGGCCGAAAAGACTTATTGAAGAAATGCAGTGATGGGCACTCATCATTTCTTTGTTCTGAGCTATCTTTTCTTTTCCTTTCTCTCTATCGCTACAATTTCTTATCTCTCTCTTCTCTCATCATTTCTTTGTGACAAAAGGGGGAGATGTAGTGGCCTGGGGTGAAGGGCACTAGGACCCTGCACCGGACCACAAGAACTGGACACCACTTCCGGTCAGGGAGTGGACAGGGCAGTAAGAGCGAGGAGGGCACGAGGATAGACATGCCTGTGGGCAGGGAAACAATCGAGCAAATAAAGAAAGTAAAGTAGCCCGTACCTGTGTCCTGCGTGATTCCTGGGGCAAGGAGAACATGACAGTAACCAACAATGCACCATCCCTCCAGGCCCTGGCTGACCTTGGGGGGATTTAAAAAAATGTGGGGGATGTTCCTTTCTGCCAAATTTCATGTAATTCCGTTCAGCAGTTTTTGCAGTGTCGCTGTTCAATTTTCCTATGCAAAAAATGAATGAGGAAAACAAATTTTGGGAGCCCCCATTTTTTCAGCCCCTGATTGATGGATCACCTTCAAAACTTTCCAGGAGGGAGCTGAGGTGGATGAGAATTGTTTCATGAAAGTTTTGTGAAGAATCATCAAATGGCATCAAAGTTATAAACAAACCAAAAAAAGCTTTTGCTATGGAAACAAGATCCAAACTAGAACTACCGAGTGGCAACTGCCTCTGGGTAATATATGTGTGTATATGTACGTATGTATACATATATATATATTCACTGAAAAAACCACAGGTTTCAGGGATGTTATAGCTAGTTGGACATTTCACTCGTACAAAACCAGAGAAATTCGGCCGTTATAGTTAGTTGAGCTAACTATATCTTGCGCCCCCGCAATGCACTGCTGATGACGTCACATATTACATCATTCATGACATGTCAGTGATATCACTGATTACATCTCAAATGACATCACTGATGACATCACTGATGACATCATCCAGTGACTGTGTGTTTCTGTAAAGTTTAAATATGTTTTTTATATATATAGGCCAAGGTGTATTGAAGAATGAGTGAGTGTATGACTGTCTAAATGGATGATTTAGTAGGTGCGTGACTGACTGTATAAGTGAGTGATTAAATGTGTCTTACTGAATGCATGGGTTAGTGACTAATCTGTGTGAATGTCTGTATCAGCCTGTCAGTTGGTGTGTCAGCGGCTGCATGGGTTGGTGAGTAGCTACATGAGTGTCTATATGGGTTAATGATTGGTTGTCTGAGTATCTATATGGGTGCCTAAGTGTTTGTGTGGGTGGGTGGGGGGTATGTGACTCTGTGCATAGATGTGTGAGTGGGTGATTCACTGGGTGTATGGGTTCAAGAGTGCATCTGTGAAGGGCTGTATGGGTGGGTGAGTGTGTGTATGGGTGTGTTGGTTAGTGAATGGATATCTCAGTGTACATGTGTAAGTAACTACATATGTAAAAGGCAGTATATGTGAGAGTTGGAGTATATAAATGACTATATGTGAGAGTGAGTGATTGTGAGAGTGGCTGTATGGATGAGTGTGTGCTTATATCAGTGATTGTATAAGAGAGTAAGTATGTGTTAGTATCTGAATGAATAAGTGAGGTGGTGTGTGTATAACTGTATAGGTGAGTAAATGGGAGTATGATTGATTCTTTGCATGACTGATTAGGTGTGTGAGTAAATATATGGATGAGTGGCAGTGTGTGAGTGTCTGTATAGGTGTATGAGTGCATATGATAGTACTGTATTGATGAGTGACTGCATGTATGAGTGACTGTGTGGGTGAATGAGTGGATGTGTGTGTAGACCTAGGAATCAGTGAGTGGGTATGTAGTAACTGGTATTGGTGTGTCTATGGTTTCGAAAATGGTAGTCAGTATTTTAGAGTGGGTGTATCAAAGGTTATATTAGGGTATGAGGAGGTGCATCAGATTATCACATGGAAGATGTCATCAGTGATGTCATCAGTGATGTCATTTGAGATGTCATCAGTGATGTCACTGACCATGTCATGAATGATGTAATATGTGACGTCATCAGCAGTGCATTGCGGGGGCGGGAGTTATAGTTAGCTCAACTAACTAAAATGGCCGAATTTCTCTGGTTTTGTACGAGTGAAATGTCCAACTAACTATAACGTCCCTGAAATCTGTGGTTTTTTCAGTGAATTTCTAAAGTTTTTTAAATGCTAATATCTCACTATAACGTGCCTGAAACCTATGTTTTTTTCAGTGAATTTCAAAGGTTTTTTAAATGCAAATTTCTAACTATAGCATCCCTGAAACATAAGATTTTTTCAGTGAATATCTAAGGTTTTTTAAATGCTAATTTCTAACTATGCCTACAGAGGTAGGACATGTGCAGAAAGAGGAAGAAAAGCGCAGAAAGAAGCAACAGAAATGCAGAAAGAGGCAACAGAAGTCCAGAAAGACGAAGAAAGGTGCAGAAAGAAGCAAGAGATATGCAGAAAGAACCAACAGAGGTGCAGAAAGAGGCCTTGTTGCAAAGTCATCCTGTGTCCCCAACTTTTTGCTTACTGGTACTGGTGGTAACTGCCTCTGACTAACCAGGCCTGAAGCCAGTGCTATGCTGAAAGACACTTAGAATACAGTGAACACACCTACATACACTAGGGTACACTATGGGTTGGGGTACCCCTGTGATTGGCATGAGCTCCCCTGTAGGGCCCTAGTACATAATAGGGCAGCTGGATTAAAACTACCTCTAAGTCAGAGGTGCAGAAGAAGGCAAGAGCAGTGCAGAAAGAAGCAAAAGAGGTGCCAAAACAGGCAAGAGAGGTGCAGAAAGAAGTAAGTGAAGTGCAGAAAGAGGCAAGAAAGGTGCACAAAGAGGCAACAGAGGTACAGAAAGAGGCAGGAGGGGTGCAGAAAGAAGAAAGAGAAGTGCATAAAGAGGCAAGAGAATTGCTGAAAGAAGCAATAGAGGTGTAGAAAAAAGCAAGAGAAGTGCAGAAAGAGGCAAGTGAGGGGCAGAAAGAAGCAAAAGCAGTGCAGAAAGAACCAACAGAGGTGCAAAAAGAGGCAAGAGGGGTGCAGAAAAAGGTAGGAGAGGTACACAAATAGGCAAGAGAGGTACAGAAAGAGGCAGGATGGTTGCAGAAAGAAGGAAGAGAACTGCAGAAAGAAGCAACAGAGATGCTGAAAGAGGCGCAAAGGGTACAGAAAGAGCAAGAGAAGTGCAGAAAGAACCAACAGAGTTACAGAAAGAGGCAAGATAGGTGCAGGATCAGGCAGGAAAGGTGCAGAAAGAGGGAGCAGGGATGCAGAAAGAGGCAAGAGAGGTGCAGCAAGAGAAAAGAGGGGTGCAGAAAGAGGCAAGAGGGTTCCAGAAAGAAGCAAGAGAAGTGCAGAATGAACCAACAGAGGTGCAAAAAGAGGCAAGAGGAGTGCAAAAAGAGGTAGGAGAGGTGCACAAAGAGGCAAGAGAGGTACAGAAAGTGGCAGGAGGGGTGCAGAAAGAAGGAAGAGAAGTGCAGAAAGAGGCAGAAGAATTGCTGAAAGAAGCAACAGAGGTGTAGAAAGAAGCAAGAGAAGTGCAGAAAGAGGCAAGTGAGGTGCAGAAAGAAGCAAGAGCAGTGCAAAAATTACCAACATAGGTGCAAAAAGAATCAAGAGTGGTACAGAAAAAGGTAGAAGAGGTGCAGAAAGAAGCAACAGAGAGTGCTGAAAGAGGCAAGAGGAGTGCAGAAAGAGCAGGAGAAGTGCAGAAAGAACCAACAGAGGTACAGAAAGAGGCAAGAGAGGTGCAGAAACAGGCAGGAAAGGTACAGAAAGAGGGAACAGGGGTGCAGAAAGAGGCAAGAGAGGTGCAGAAAGAGACAAGAGGGGTGCAGAAAGAGGCAAGAGGGGTGCAGAAAGAAGCAAGAGCAGTGCAGAATGAACCAACAGAGGTGCAAAAAGAGGCAAGAGGAGTGCAAAAAGAGGTAGGAGAGGTACATAAAGAGGCAAGAGAGGTACAGAAAGTGGCAGGAGGGGTGCAGAAAGAGGCAGAAGAATTGCTGAAAGAAGCAACAGAGGTGTAGAAAGAAGCAGGAGAAGTGCAGAAATTACCAACATAGGTGCAAAAAGAATCAAGAGCGGTACAGAAAAACGTAGAAGAGGTGCACAAAGAGGCAAGAGAGGTACAGGAAGAGGCAGGAGGGGTGCAGAAAGAAGAAAGAGAAGTGCAGAAAGCGGCAAGAGAATTGCTGAAAGAAGCAATAGAGGTGTAGAAAAAAGCAAGAGAAGTGCAGAAAGAGGCAAGTGAGGTGCAGAAAAAGGTAGGAGAGGTGCACAAATAGGCAAGAGAGGTACAGAAAGAGGCAGGATGGGTGCAGAAAGAAGGAAGAGAACTGCAGAAAGAAGCAACAGAGATGCTGAAAGAGGAGCAAAGGGTGCAGAAAGAGCAAGAGAAGTGCAGAAAGAACCAACAGAGGTACAGAAAGAGGCAAGATAGGTGCAGGAACAGGCAGGAAAGGTGCAGAAAGAGGGAGCAGGGATGCAGAAAGAGGCAAGAGAGGTGCAGAAAGAGAAAAGAGGGGTGCAGAAAGAGGCAAGAGGGGTGCAGAAAGAAGCAAGAGCAGTGCAGAATGAACCAACAGAGGTGCAAAAAGAGGCAAGAGGAGTGCAGAAAGAGGTAGGAGAGGTGCACAAAGAGGCAAGAGAGGTACAGAAAGAGGCAGAAGGGGTGCAGTAAGAAGGAAGAGAAGTGAAGAAAGAGGCAAGAGAATTGCTGAAAGAAGCAACAGAGGTGTAGAAAGAAGCAAGAGAAGTGCAGAAAGAGGCAAGTGAGTTGCAGAAAGAAGCAAGAGCAGTGCAGAAAGAACCAACAGCAGTGCAAAAAGAGGCAAGAGGGGTGCAGAAAAAGGTAGGAAAGGTGCACAAAGAGGCAAGAGAGGTGCAGAAACAGGCAGGAAAGGTGCAGAAAGAGGGAACAGGGGTGCAGAAAAAGGCAAGAGAGGTGCAGAAAGAGACAAGAGGGGTGCAGAAAGAGGCAAGAGGGGTGCAGAAAGAAGCAAGAGCAGTGCAGAATGAACCAACAGAGGTGCAAAAAGAGGCAAGAGGAGTGCAAAAAGAAGTAGGAGAGGTGCACAAAGAGGCAAGAGAGGTACAGAAAGTGGCAGGAGGGGTGCAGAAAGAAGGAAGAGAAGTGCAGAAAGAGGCAGAAGAATTGCTGAAAGAAGCAACAGAGGTGTAGAAAGAAGCAAGAGAAGTGCAGAAAGAGGCAAGTGAGGTGCATGAAGAAGCAAGAGCAGTGCAAAAATTACCAACATAGGTGCAAAAAGATGCAAGAGCGGTGCAGAAAAAGGTTGGAGAGGTGCACAAAGAGGGAAGAGAGGTACAGAAAGAAGCAGGAGGGGTGCAGAAA
>CAWUFW010022736.1:0-89339 GCA_963921515.1 Calotriton arnoldi | reverse complement strand
CTGTGCTGACAGGATGGCTGACAGTGTTGTCCTGGCGTTTGTTTGGCTACAAGTCCCAAGAGTGTCCCTGTGCTTCACACAGCATAACCCAGGGTGGTGGTTCTTTGTGGGATATTTAATTAGAGTGTGAGGCATTGCATTCTCCCAGGTGAGTTGTGTGGAGTTTGTGTTAAGGGTGTGTGTGAGAAAAGCTGCTTGTAACTATGGTCAGAGCTGTCAGTCATCCTTCCCACCCAGCCAGATATCCCACCATGGAACGTGCTTCCATTGCAGGGAGTGCAAGTTGGCTTTCAGGATGTCAGTCAGTGGTGTCCTGCTGTTGGTTGGTGCCCAGTTCCCAGCAGGGGCTTGTGCTCCCCACAGCAGTACCCAGTGTCAGCCATCTTGTCAGTTCTTTTCCACTCCCTGTGATGTGAGCATGGTTCAGAGTGGTGTTGATGGGCCAATTGTGAGGGTGACCAATATCTGTGACTACAACTCCCATCATGCTATTGCCCACCCTTCCCAGCATGCCCATACTTCCTTCCTTTTGAGTGGACTTCACTGTGTGTGAGTGTGACAGCAATGGCAAGATGGCTGACAGTGTGGTCCTGTTGTTTGTTGTTGCACAGTTCCCAGCAGGGCCTTGTGTTCCACACAGCAGTACCCAGTGTCAGCCATATTGTCAGTTCTTTTCCACTCCCTGTGATGTGAGCATGGTTCAGAGTGGTGTTGATGGGCCAATTGTGAGGGTGACCAATATCTGTGACTACCACTCCCATCATGCTATTGCCTACACCCCCCTTCCCAGCATGCCCATTCTTCCTTCCCTTTGAGTCGACTTCACTGTGTGTGAGTGTGACAGCAATGGCAAGATGGCTGACAGTGGTGTCCTGCTGTTGGTTGGTGCCCAGTTCCCAGCAGGGCCTGGTACTCCCCACAACAGAGGACCATTGTCAGACATCTTAGAAGTGGCTTTTCACTCCCTGTGAGGTGTGCATGCTTCAGTGTGAGCTTGCTGGGCCATGTGGGTGGGGGATGTTGAGCTGTGACTACCACTCCCATCATGCTATTGCCTACACCCCCCTTCCCAGCATGCCCATACTTCCTTCCTTTTGACTCTGCTTCCCTGTGGGGTAGTGTGCCTGTGCTGACAGGATGGCTGACAGTGTTGTCCTGGCGTTTGTTTGGCTACAAGTCCCAAGAGTGTCCCTGTGCTTCACACAGCATAACCCAGGGTGGTGGTTCTTTGTGGGATATTTAATTAGAGTGTGAGGCATTGCATTCTCCCAGGTGAGTTGTGTGGAGTTTGTGTTAAGGGGGTGTGTGAGAAAAGCTGCTTGTAACTATGGTCAGAGCTGTCAGTCCTCCTTCCCACCCAGCCAGATATCCCACCATGGAACGTGCTTCCATTGCAGGGAGTGCAAGTTGGCTTTCAGGATGTCAGTCAGTGGTGTCCTGCTGTTGGTTGGTGCACAGTTCCCATCAGGTGCTTGTGCTCCCCACAACAGTACCCAGTGTCAGCCATCTTGTCAGTTATTTTCCACTCCCTGTGATGTGAGCATGGTTCAGAGTGGTGTTGATGGGCCAATTGTGAGGGTGACCAATATCTGTGACTACAACTCCCATCAAGC
Organism: Calotriton arnoldi; assembly: GCA_963921515.1. Classification (NCBI taxonomy): domain Eukaryota; kingdom Metazoa; phylum Chordata; class Amphibia; order Caudata; family Salamandridae; genus Calotriton; species Calotriton arnoldi. The sequence goes on along the minus strand of CAWUFW010022736.1, from coordinate 87,726 downwards.
TATTGGCTACACTGACTTCACCAGCATACACAGAATTCCTTCCTTTCAGTGAGCTTCCTGTGAGGTGGTGTTCTAGTGGTGGCATAATATCTGACTGTGTTTGTTGGTTAGATTTGTGCCACTGCCTAGCTCTATTTGTTGTTAGGTTTGTACATGTCATGACACAGTTACATATCACTATGAGATGGCATGTATTGTGTTTATCTAACTAACATACACATCTTGGGATGATTATCTTTTGGTTGCTGTGGATTTGCTAAGGGTGCATGGTTTGACTATCCCCTTGACAGTGATGTGTGTGTATTGTCACACAATATTGTGTATATTTGTTGTGTACTCACCAGGCTCTGGGATGTTTGATAGTCCATATACGCTCACTGGTGGTAGGATGGCCCGCACCTTCTCCTCCCAGGGCCTGAGGTATACTGGTTTGGCAGGAGGGCCACTGCCGGTGCGCTGACTCAAGACGTAATCCTTCTTTAGTAGGTCCTTGACCCTCCTGCGCACATCATACCACCTGTTCTGGATGTCTTCCTTTGTGCGAAACATGGTGATTGTGCGTTCACCCTGTCGACGATCCTCTCCCACATCTTGGTTTTCTGCGACATGGGGGTCTGTTGGACCAATGTACCAAACAACTGTGGCTCTACCCTGAGGATCTCATCTACCAGGACTTCCAATTCACTGTCTAGGAACTTTGGATTCTTCTTTGGGGGCATGGTGATGGGTGGTGGTGGGGATTGATGTGTGTGTGAGTGTGCAAGTGAGGGTGGGTGAGTTTGGGTTTTACTGGGTGTATGTGAGGGTGATATTTGTGAGGTGCTAATGGTGTGTGGCTTGCGTGATGGATGAGTTGTGAGTGTGTCTGTGGTTGCAGTATGATGGTGTTCTGTGCTGGCAGGTCAGTTGAATTTGCAAAGGATCATGGTAGGGATTTGTGGCCTTTATATGGGTGGAGTTGGGGGTGTGTCTTTGTTCCATGTTTTTTCCCCCAGTATTTATTGGCTTTGTCATTGCTTGTTTGGCCCTTTTTTTGGTATTTTTTCCTTTGTATTTTTTGGGCATGTAGGAGACGTTCTTCTGACCGAGTCGGACGCTGCAGTTGTCTCGTGTGAGCTTCTCCGAGTCTTTCACGCTGTGTTTCTGCTGGGTTTCATGTGCGGCGTACGCGTCGGTCGCGGAGTATTGGGTTGCTTCGGCTGGGTTTTGTATGCGTGTCGGTCGTACGGCTTGAGCTCCGTGCGACTCGGTCTGGTTTTACACGCATTGCATCGTACTGCGCGGGTCGGAGTTCGCGGGTACGTTTCTGTCGGGTTCATTCCTGGTGAGTGTCGGTCGGTTCGATTCGCGTAGTTTCCCGGCCGGATAGCTTGTTTCTGTGCGGTTCGGTCGTTCGGCTTGTGTTCCGTACGAGTCGGTCGTAGTTCACATGCATTTAATTGTACTACGCAGGTCGGGCAGTGGCGGGACGTGTCGGTCGGACTATATTCCCGTACCGAGTCGGTCGGTACGTTTTCCGGCCCGAATCGGAATCGGCCCCTTTGTCTTTGTACTGCTAGGATGGAACTTCCCTTCTTGCATACGACCCTTCACAATCGCACATGCGGCGCTGTATTGTTGTTTGCTACCTATGGCCGGCTGAGCAGAACCGTCAGTGTAAATAATCTATATTCATACTGATCTAGAGGCATTATTTAATTCGGGAGAGGATATTCTTGTTCATATTGCAGGAATGCTTGTGTTTTTAGTGTAGAGTCAAATTTGTAATCTACATCTGTTGCAGTGAGAGAATTAGCCCATTGTATCCATCTTGGATGTAAAGCTTTAGCATCTGGAACGCTTGCCTTTGTAACAGCCTCTAAGGCTGGTACTGGAGTTACGACTATTATTCCTTTCCCCTGAGCCAGTGCCCTTTCTCTCACTACAGCGGTCTGTACTGCTGTCAGAATTTTTTCTGTAGAAGCAAAACGCATTTCAGCGTTTGTGTACAAGTGTGATTTGTATGCTATGGGTACTGTTTCGCCTTCATTGAAGGTTAGGTAAGTATACCCTGATTGACCTGCTATAACACGGATCACCAAATTTGTGGTGTTTACACGTGTGTGTATATGTTTTGAAGCTATCATGTCAGCTTGTAGAGAATGAAGGATATCTGTGTGTTCCTGTGTCCAATGCCTAACTGAAAAATCAGGTCTTATTAGGTCGTAGAAAGGTTTTACTTTTTCTGCGTAATCTAAAATGTAAGGGGCTCATTATGATGCGTAACGATCGCGGTGGCGATCGTTACGCCATCGTCATGAGCTTTACCCCCCTGCCATATTATGATGGCTGTGGGTATCGCGGCGGATGGAAAGTCCGTCTGCCGCTTTTCCGCCGGTGGCAATCGTCACGATTGCCTGCCGGGCGGAGCAGGGCCTCTAATATGGTGGCAGTGCCTAGCAGGCACCGTCCGCCATATTAGGATGTCGGGTTTGGAAGGCCTTTCCATGGTGGCTACGCCGCCATGGAAAGGCTGGCGGGGATTGTGTTTGGGGGCCCGTAGCGGGCCCCCCTTGTGTCTGGGGGAGGAGGGGTGCACTTGTGGGGTACCCATTTCGCTGCACCAAGTGGCAGGTACCATGTGGTGCCTGCCATGTGGTGCAGTAAAATGCCTGGCATGCGATTTTCACATCAAGGTGGGTGCTGCTGTCAGCAGCACCCGCCGCAATGGTAAATTGCGGAATGCGACCGCCATGGTGGCGGTCGCATCCTAATTCGCGGTGCGGGACCACCGCATGTCTGGCGGCCGGTCCCAAAACCGCGGGGATGGCGGGCGGACTCAGGTCCGCCTGCCATCCTAATGAGCCCCTAAGTTCTGCCAAAATTTAAGAATCCCAATATGGATTGTAAATTTTTCAATGATTTAAGAGGTTGGAGCAATACACACTTTTCTAAAAGTTAGCTGCCAGGCTTTTCCCTTCACTTGAAAACTCGTATCTCAAAAATATGACTTTGAGGTGGGCTATTTTCGATTTTTTAAAGTTGAATTTGTAGCCCTCCGAGGCGAACCCCAAAATTATGTTGCTCACCCTGGTCAAGCGATCCTTTAAATCATCATCCTTCAGATAAATATCATCTACATAGGACAATGCCTCTTCATCCAAATTCTGAAGTAACTCTGTTACCCTAGCGGAGAACAACCCAGGGCTATTCTTATACCCTTGGTGGAGTCAACAAAATTGACACTGAGAACCGAGCGCTGAGAATGCTGTCAAATATCTGCTCTCAGGCGTTATATATTTTGGCAGAAAAATCCATTTGAGATATCCAGTGTTGTTTTGTATTTTTTCCGCACAATGTTATTCATTAATGCGGCACTGTGAGCATTTTGTTCTGCAAATGTTTTAGTACATGTGTTCAGATGTCTGTAGTCTCAAACTAGACGGTATGAATTATCTGGTTTCATTACGGGAAACAAAGGATTATTCATTGAGAAGAGGTGCAAGTTTCAATTACACCCTGGTATTCAAGTTGGTCTAAGAGCTCCCTGACCTGATTTTTATTCTTAATTTATTGGATACTGTCTCTGTGGAGTTGGAGTAGTTTTTACTGGGATTACATGGTGAGGTGACTCAGCATCCGACCCAACATGGTTGAGATATAATGCTGGAGCAAGTGCTACCGCCCACTCCTGTGCGTATGTATGTTTTAAGTATATAGGAACAAGGTCGGAAAAAGCCGGTAAAATCTATTTCTCCCTTTGGGCAATCCATAACAATTGCAGGCGGCCAATCTTTTTCAGCCAAAAGGATGTCATATTCATGAGTCAGGTTCTCCCAAAAGAGACGTTTAATTTTTCTGGGTTTGTCCCCCTCCATTTGGAGTGTTATTTCATGTAACCTATGTGGGACACACCCTTGTATCAGGTGTCTCCACCGTGTTATGTTCATTCAACTCCGCTGTCATCAGAAAGTCCATCAGGTTCTGGTGAGCTATTGTTACTTCTGCTGTGCTGTCTAGCATCGTTTGAGCCCTTTTCCCGTTCAGAAAGTTGAGTCCTCAGAATTCTAGGCATGTCTAACTTCAAGACCTGCTACTTTCTTCTTTTTAAATTGAGGTTTTGATTTTGGTTTTTCTTCTTTTTTGGAAGTATAATCTGAAGCGCGTTGCGTGTCTCAGGACTTTGTATGCTCTTCTTGTCTGTGTTCTGACCGTCCTTCCCTCTCGGAGCTTTTTGATGAATCCTTTCGGAACGAGAGGAACGTGAATCCGTATCCTGATACCTGTCAGGTTTTTAAAGTTACCACCATTCCTAAGGTTGTACCTCCATTCGGAGGGCTCCTGTTGAGGAGACCCACCCCTGGATTGTGATCTATTCTCTCTATTCTTTTGTTTTTTATTGTTATCCCATTTCTTCTTAGAAGAATCTGGTGCTTGCTTGGTGTTCTCTTTTTCAGGACCACCCATGAGTGGAGGTTTTGTGGCTCTTGCTCCAAAACTATCACTACCTAATTCAGCATAGGTGTCTTCGATAATTTTAGGTAATTCACGTTCCTGTTGTAAAGGAGTGAAGTCCCTCAGGCGTTGGCATATTGCCACTGCTGCTGCCTCCTCTTTTATGTTTGCTAATATAATAGCTGATACCTGGGCAACATTTCATCCCTAAGTTCAGAGCAGGTTCTGTTCCATACTCATTCTGTATTTGTCTTAATACATCTGGTATTACTGCTAATGAAGGGATGCCATGAGTTCTGGTATATGTGGCAGTGAAAACTGTACCCCAAGTGGTATAATCCTCTATCTGGGGAGCTATCCCCATTGGCAAGCAGATTGTTAGCATTCTGTGTTTTTCTTGAGGGCTTGTGTTTGGAAATACTGCCTCTAGCTGTGTTATTTTCTGAGCTATCCAGAATGGCATTTGCTCACATCTAGTGGACATTTTACCCATAACGGTGTGTAGCATTTGTGGAGTTATATTAGTTGTAGATCCCTGAATTTGTCCTGTAGATGTAGCCCTTGCTGGCTGAAGTGTGAGTGTTCTCATCATGAACTGTCAGGTTTCTGTAAAGTTTTATTATTTCTTTCTGAAGTGGACGTATGTCTGCTACTGGCATTGTGTCAATGTCTGGATGCGGTGTGTATGCCGCTAGGGCTGGCCAAGTTGCTCCATCTCTTCCGAGCGGACTGAGTCTCACTTTTTCTTTTGTGTGTGGGAGGATGCCTTTAAACCAGTTTATGTGCTCCTGGTAGGTGAGCAGAATTTCAATGTCCTCATACGGACAGTATTCATTTGGTGGTTCATCTTCAGTGTAAGAATGAAATGTATGTGTTTGTGCATCTGCTTGTGGGAATTTAACCCATGAATAGAATACCTCTGTTCTTTATGATTCGTGTGCCTCAATCACGAATGTGACTGTCCCATCCCTAGCTGTGACCCCATAGTCTGCTAGTTTTAAAGTAAGAGCAGTTCTGACATTTTCTGACATGTTTATTTCATCTTCTTCCTCCCTTGCTGCAACTGCACATTGTGCTAGTGCAGCGGCGTGTTCGTCAGCCATTATTTTCAAGGAAACTGAGATAAGGTTTTATGCACAATAGGAACTTTTTGTCCTTCAAGCTTGATAAACCTACAGCCAATACATAGGATATGCCTACTCAGCTGTGGCGGATAGTTCCCTTCCCACTCCAGACGTCTCTGGGGAAATGTGAGTAGGGGTCTCTGAGAATAGCATGACTGAACTACTAAGATTTGACCGTAAAAGTACCAAACCAACGATGGCGGCGCCATGTTGTGTAGTTCCTATAAACCGATATAGGATCTGCGTGTTTAGACAACATTGGGGCATATTATCAAGAGAAGTATCGCCGCTTTTTCGGCACATATCGCCGAAAAAGTGGCGATTCTTCTATCGCACCATTAACAAGGACTCGCTAACAAGCATTAGCGCTTGTTACCTTGAGTTAGCAGCCGTTTTTTTTGCCACTTTGCATGTCAGCGATATTTATCGCTAATGACATGCAAAGTGGGCGTTCCTTCACACAACTCTATGACAAACACTCGCTAAGACAGCTTCGGGATATTAACAAGGCTGCACCGGACCCGCGATGCGAGAATGAAAGCCGCGCTAAGCCCCCTTTATCGCAGGTTTTTAAATCCTGCTAAAAATACGACTTAGCCATCTTTTATATGGGAGGTGGATTGCAAGGCTAAGTCCAAACCTGCCTATTAGCAAGGTTTTCAGTATCGCAGGAAAATTATCGCTTGTTTTCTCACGGCTATGGCTGGATTTCATATCGCCTTGGAGCAGAGCGTTGTTAATACCGCACTACCACGGCGATGAAATCCAGCGATAGCCGGCGATAATAAAAAATGCGCTATGCGCGCTTTGCGATAATTATCGCAATCTGTTGATAATATGCCCCATAGACTTTGGGATTGGTGTCCAGACTGATTTCAGACACCCCGACCGGGTATGTTTGCCTGTATACCAGCTAGCTCACAGAGCCACCAGAAACCCCTCCTACCAAGGAGAGAATAGGTCTTGGCAACTGTCGAACATGACAACTCTGTCCCATCAGGGATCGTGGAAACCTACAGTACTTTTCGCTCAGTCACTCGTGCTCACTTTGTCACTGAGAGATACACAGAAAAAACGGTGGGGACGTTTTTCAATAAGCATTTATTGAACCAGCGTCATTCTAGTGTAAAATAGGTGTTCTGAAACAACCATAAGACAGAAACAGATATAAATGATTATAAGCAACAACATAGTAAAAGGATGGTAGATTTCTACCATAGTGCTAAAACAATAAATACAGGGAGGTATAAAAATACATGACAGTAATAATGCGTACTCCTACGATGCGACCCTAACTAGATGCACCTAAGTGTACCTAGCATGTATGTAGGTGTAGAGCCAAGAATCCCTCTAGGATAAAGTCAACCCTATTACCTGAAGTGAGAGACTGTGGGACCCCGTCTTGGTCTCGAGATGGACACCCCGCGAGGGATGTCAGATCACTGCGAGCTGGAGTGTCTGCGTGCAGGAACCTCAGCGTCTCGCGTCAGTCTGTCAACATGGAAGTCCTTTTCTCCTCTCCCTGCCTCAGCAAAGATATGGTGTTTTACCCAAAGTGGTACCCTCAGGGGATCTACCTTGCTGTGTCATGTCGGACTTAGGATGACGGAAGGAATGACCCTTATACATAGTTATTTTGCAGGAGATGGTAGTCCTGTTGAGTTTCCAAGAATCCTAATGCATAATGAATGAGGCTAGTTTACAGGGAAAAACCCCACGTCCTGTTAGCAGTACCGTAACTAGATAAAAGGTCAGTCCCAAGAACCGTTCTGTAGTGTAATGGTAGGGGAAATATAGGTGAGAGGTTAGGTTGCTACCTGAGCCTATATTGGGGTACCTATATGAAACATAACAATGATGGCGGACGGATTGTTTAGTTTTTGGGACCACGCGTCTACAAGGCGGTGGTTCCACAGGGCAAATTATTAGTATGCGACCCCTACCGTGGCGGTCGCATTGCCCATGTTTTGTATTGGGCTCTGCAGCACCTGCCGCAGTACAAAACAAACACCACACACATATCCCTGCACTACGTGGCAGGCACCATGCGGTGCCTGCCACATGGTGCAGGGATATGTAGGGGGGCACCATAGGTGCCCCCAGGTACCGTTTCTGTGGGCCAGGGGTTTAGGATTCACCGCCATGAAAGGGCCGGCAGGAAGGAACATCGTGATGCCTACGGCGGTGCCTGGTAGGCACTGCCACCATTGTAGGCAATACTCAGCCTCCGATGGACCGACGGGCTCCTTGAGCCCATCGGAACCGTGGCGGTCGGGCTTTCCGACCGCCAGACAGCCGCCTGCCATCCAAATGTAGTGGGCGGTAAAGTTGGTTAAGATGGCGGGGAGACCGCCACTGACAGCCTGTCGGTGGCGGTCTCCCCACCATTGTAATCAGGCCCTAGGTGTTGTATTAAATATCATTGTCCAAAAAATCGATGTTAAAAATATCACTTTATATAATATCGATTTTTTTTAGTTAAAAATAGTTTGTAATAATATGTTTTTTAGGTCTCGCCTAGCGATGCAGCGCCATGCGCTGCTCACCAGGCGAGATCTATTGTTGCCGACTTGCTTTGCGATGCGGGACAGGACAGGTGCCGCGTATGGCAAGTCCTGGACAGGAGATGTGCACGCGTATGGTGCGAGCAGAAGTTGTAATAACGCCGCAAGCCGTACGCGTGCACATCGACTGTCTGTGCTTAAGCTTAACAGACAGGAGATGTGCACGCGTATGGCTCGCGTCTTTTTACAACTCCTGCTCGCACCATACGCGTGCACATGTCCTGTCCAGGCGCGGTGTCCAGCATGCCTCCCGCTCAACCTCACTCACCGGCTCTTGTGGGGACTCTGCGCTGAATCTTGCTCCGGCCGCACCATGCGGCATTCACGAAGGCGGGGTGGGCTCCCGCCGGACTTCCCTCTGCGGGGTGGGCTCCCGCCTCGCTTCTCCAACACACGGGGCTCCCTCAGCTCACGGGAGCCCCGGACACCTCCGGCTGCGCGCTCCATGCCCCGCCCATGCCGCACGCAACTGACGTCGCCCGGCGCCGGACAGCAGATGTGCACACGCACGGCGGCTCGCGGGCTTCAGAGCCTTTTGTGCAATGTCGCGAGCTTATTTATGCTAGGTAGTACAGTGGGTGTACGTACACGAAGCAGACCAGCGGTACAGCTCTGTTATTTTTGCGACGTGCGTTCCACCGGATCGATTCTTGGTAATGCCAATCTTGTCCTTTCCTGACGCTGTTTCAGCCAGTGGACGCGTGTAGGTCGGGTTGGATAGCCACTCTGCCAGTATTTTATCAGACACGATTGGTATTTTCATATATAGGTTGGTAACAGTGTGAAAATAAGGAAAATTTAATTCTTTCCCTTTTGATAGTTGTACACAAAGTGGCAAATACAAGAAGAAATTGTAATTTTCTGCTTACTCGTGCTTCTTACGCGTATTACATAGTGTACGTTCCCGTTCTGGATTATTGTTATGGCATGTTTTCTAATAGATGGAAGTTGTTGGGAGCTATTGGATGCGACTGCCTCTTAGAGTATCCGCCAGATAAACTGCCTACTTCTTTCTGTCTGCATCTCTACCAAAGCTGATAATGACCATTTTTTTCTGGGTTCCACCAAAAAGGGTGACCTGCCACTGTCTTACCGCCATAAACTCCACTTTTAAAGAGGCAACCTAAAGCAATGGAAAATAAGAATGTGGTTGCTCACATCTCATTCACTGCTGAGTCTGTGGCCGTTAATTATAAAGGTGATTTGCCAGGGCAAATGATCTTTTCACCTGACTGTGCTCTACCCTGCTTTCCCTCGCTGGCACTATTTTCTAAGATGTGATATTATAATGCTGTGTCTGTACTCCTTAGACGCGATGTCCAGGACCGTCTGATGTAACTATAAATGCTCTGATTATATGGGACTTCCCCCAATGATACTGGCTGCGTTTTTTACCCGCAGCACATTCTGCTCTGTTATAACCTGTATTTTGCTTTTCTGCTATTTTGTTCTCATGCGCCTTACTGGCTGTAAGGCTTTGTAAAACTAATAAAAACATGTTTTAACAAGCATTTGCAATGCAATAGGTCTCGCATTTGCGAAATTTTAAGCTATTGGCATTGTAAATGACAATGCGTTTTATTTATGTTTTCAAAACCAACACATAGATAAAAGGTTTGTCATTTATCATGCCAGTAGCTTAAAGTCTCGCAAATGCGAGACCTATTGCATTGCAAATGCTTGTTTATATGTGTTGTTATTTGTAGTAAAATAATATAAAGCCCGATTTTGAATCTGGCGGTCTTTGATCGCCCGACTCACGGTGGCGGTCCTGTGGTCCTGCGGTCCTACGAGGCGGCTTTTTGGATCGTCCAATGCTGCCCTGGCTGCGCCGGCTGCACCAGGGAACCACCGTTCCCTTGCAGTAGCCCACGGACAGGGCTATTCAATATGCAAGGCTGGACTGCTGCGGTCCGCAGAGCATTTTTCGAGTTTCGGGCAGGCCCGATTATGACTTTGGCGGTGCTGCGCCAGCTCTGCGTCAGCACAGCACTGCCAAAGCGGTGCAGGAACGACCTGCCAGATTACGAGTTCTACTTGTGTCTGGCACGCTTTTCTTGTGGCGTTCCCATGACGACCTGAAAATGGGCACCACAATGGGAACGCAAAAGCAGTTCCAGAACGGCATGGACTGTGAAGTCCATGCTGTGCTGGAACTTGGGGTGCATGCAGACATGGAGGCACATGGTGTGCCTCCCTCAATGCATCCCCATGGCAGCGGGGGCATGTGGTCCCTGTAGGGCCCCCTTTGTTTCCCCACCGCCAGCCTTTTCATGGTGGTGAGCCCACCATGGAATGGCTGGCGGTGGGGAAACTCAAAATATTCTCAGCGGAACGTGGCGGTCCAGCCTTGCATATTGAGTAGCCCTGTCCGCTGTGCTACCGCCCCTGGTGCAGCCGACGCAGTGGTGGAGGGTCCAAAAACCCGCCTCGTAATACAGTGGCTGCAGGACCGCCACCGCTGCACGACCGTGAGTCTGGCAGTCAAAGACCGTCAGACATGAAATCGGGACGATAATGCTTACTAATTTTGAGTGTAAATTTGTGTGTTGTAAATAAATGAAATTTTAGATTTGTTTTTTTGGTTTAATTAAAAAAGTTTAGGAGCGGGATGTTGGGTTTATAGGAGATAAGGATGGGGAGTAATTTAAAAAATCATCATCATAATCAGACCCTTTGTTTGAATTACATTTTTAAATAAAATTAAAAAAATTGTAACGTTATTATGGGTTGGTGGGCAAAATGTTGGGAAGTATTTTAAAATGTTAGATAATTTTATACATATTTTTTAAACTATATTTAAAATTGTGAAAAAATTAAGCAGTCGGATGTATAGTTATAGGGGAAATGGTGGGAATATTTTTGTTTTAAACATTTATTTTACAAAAAATAAAAATGTAGAAATAGAAAAGAAAATTAGTTGTGGGATGTATATTTATAGGTGAAAATGTGGTATGGTTAAAAATGTAAAAATAAATTATATTATTTTTTGGGAAAATTATCTTATAGTTGTTTAAATCAATTGAGTTGTGGTATGTATTTTTATAATGGAAAATGTTGGGGGGTGTTTTATAACATTTTAGATTTTTTTCTAAACTTACATACATGCTGTGCTTTCAAATTTTTGCTTTGTTGAAAAAGTTTCAGTTGTAATTTTCTGTTTTCAGCTTGCTTCTTTTTCCTGTTGAAATATACAAATATGTTTTGTTATATTGTTTGGAAAAAGTATGGTGTTGAAGGAGGGTAAGGTTGAGGGTCGTTAAGTTTTAAAGGCTTAATTGTTTCCTAAGTTGCTTTTTAAGTATACTTAAGATATTTAGTTGCTTTTCTTTGTTATTTAGTGAAGTTTGTTTGTTTGAAGTTGGGATAGTCTCTAGAGAAGGGACAAAATAGGAACATAGGGGCCTATTAGGATGGCGGAAGGACCGCGACCGCAGGGCCGGCGGTGGCAACCGCCGGCCCTGCGGTGGTGGTCCTTCCGCCATCGAACGGATATTTCCCACCGCCAGATTAGGATGGCGGTGGGAACATGAATGCTTCCGCCGCGGACGCAAAGACCGCCCGCCGCCAGCAATCGTCCCGATTGCCTGGCGGACGGTCCAGGGAGCCCAAAATGGTGGCGGTGCCTAGCAGGCACCGTCCACCAGATTAGGATGCCAGCGTTAACCGGCCTTTCCATGGCGGCGATGCCGCCATGGAAAGGCATGCAGTGTTTTGCCACGGGGCCCGTTGCGGGCCCCCGGGGTTGGCTGCACTTGGGGGGTACCTATGGTACCCCCCAACATTGCCATGCTCAAGGTGGCAGGCACCGCGCTGTGCCTGCCACGTTGTGCATCGCAATGCAAAACATGGTAATTTAACATTGCATACGGTGCTGCAGCCAGCAGCACCGTCCGCAATGTTAACCTACCAGGATGCGCCCGCCAGTGTGGCGGGCACATCCTAATACGGCGGGCGGGACCGGCGCACCTATGGCGGATGGTCCCAGCTCCGCAGGGATGGCGGGCGGATGTAAGTCCGCCCGCCATCCTTATAGGCCCCATAGTTCCTGATTACCATGCCGGTCGGACTCTGGTCCGACCGGAACCGCGGCGGAAGCATGACCACCCGACTAGAAGTCGGCGGTCCCGCTGCCCGCATTACGATGCGACCACCTCCACGGTAGTCGCAGTGTGTTTATTTTGCAGTGCGGCGTGTGCTGCGGGCCGCCACCGACGGCCTGACGGAGGCGGTCCCACCGCTATCATAATCAGGCCCATAATTATTAATTGTATTATTTATGGTATTTTGCTTTTTAATTTAGTTAGCTAAATGTTGAAATACATTAGAGAGTATACTTACTTTGTTCTGTTAATGTTTAATATAATTTTTCAAAGTTGCTGTGTTCTGGCAAAAATCCAGCACAGTTTAGTTCTTCTTCAGTATTTGCAGTTTTTGATGTAGTTTGTTGTTAATTATCTGGCGTCTTTTATATTTAATTGGTAGAAGGTTTTTATTGGTTGCTGTTGTTTCTAGTTTTATTCTATTGGTTGGTATAATGTCTGGTTAGTTGTTTTGTCAGTTATGTCTTTTAGAAAATGCTATTTAATTTTGTTTAAAGGTGTATGTGGCATTAAATGTGCATTTAATAAATTATATGTATTTATTTTATGTGGAAAATTATGTTAATTAGTTTTAAAAAAATCTATTTGATATTTTTTATTGATCTTTATTAATGGTATTTATTTTTTGGCTAACAATGTAAAGTTTAAACATATAAAATGTTAAATTTAAAATTATTCAAATTGTTTAATTTTAAGGAAATATATAGAATTTTACGTGGGATATATTTTTATATTTGTATTTACTTTGAGATTGTAATATTTAGGCCCTCATTACAATGTCGGCGGAATAACTTCCACCCGACACCGCATTGGTCATGGGACCGACCGACACCTGGTCGGCAGTCCCGACCACCTCATTAGGAATTGGATGCGACCGAACACTGTTCGGTCACATTCCTACACTTTAAGGTGCCTGCCACAAGGTGCAGGGATCAACAGGGGGCCCCCCAAAGATGCTCTCCGACATGGTTTCCATGTCGGACAGACCGGCATGCATACCATGTCGGAAAGCGTCATCGTAATCTCAAGGATGGAAAGGCCCGCCCTTGAGATTACTTGCTAGATTCTGACTTGTGGAGGGGCTCTCCGAGCCCGTCGGAAGCCAGCCGGAATGACCAGCAGGTTTCCTTTCCGACCGCCTCTATCGCAATGAGGCAGTCGGAAAGGAATCCGACCGGCCCATTACGATGCGGCTTGGAAGGCTCCGCACGTCGGTCGGAGCCTTCCGAGTTGCGCATCGTAATTGGCCCCTTAATGTTTTGTATAGGAAATTTTTATGTGTTATTACAATATTTAAGTAGTCGATATTGTCAGTTTCGATATTTTTGTTATTTTTTATGTTTATTTAATGATGACGCTATTTTTGTTTCCGATATTTATGTATTCGATATTAGTAAAATCAATGTTTTTTGTGACAATATTTTTTCTGCAATATTTGTGTCTTTTTCTAACTAAGTATATGTTGACAATATTTTTGTTGGTGATATTAGTGTGACGATAATTTTGTAGGTCTATATTAGTAGTGACGATATGTCAGTGAACCAATGCGGTGACTATCCTTCTTCCCCTCCCATTGCTCCCGGGATAGGGATCTAGGGCTTGGGAATTGTGGTGTGTGGGGAGGACACACCTAGGAGACCTAGTAGATCAGGGTTAGTTCCTCGCTTCTCTGTAAATGCATGTATATTTGACTGAGTGCTTCTTGATAAATCAGCAGCACACGATCTGCCCTCAGAATGTCGGTGTGACTGAATGCATATCTTGCTTACCACTAATAATATTGCACAGGGCGGAATGCAAGTGAGAGATGTATGTGAATGCGTTGCCCTTCCCCACTGTCATGCAATCCATGGGTAGTACGAGCATTGAAATTTAGTTTCAGAGACATCCTACTGCATCTTTGTGTCTAGTGTGAGTGAAAATGTTTGTGAAGCTACAGGGACAGTTATTATGCTGCTAAATACAATGAGCTGCCTCCTGAGTACAAAGGGTATGGACAGCAGTAAGCTTGCCCCGCCTAAAAATTCCCCTGTCTCAAATATTTTAGGGAAGAGTGGCAAGAGGAACTCTCTTTTCTTTTTACACGATTTTATGTGCACAGAATTCGGAACACAAGAATGGAGATGACTTGGTGGCACCAAAGAGACAACAATGTGGTGCCAGGGGATCAGAGTTGAATGCAGCAAATGTGTTTTCTCAATTTGTGCATAAGGAGCTCGCAGCATGTGACTTCCATCTTTTAGTTCATAAGGGTGCACTGTTCACCATGTTTTAGACTGCTTATTGTGACCTGATAAAGGCTCATCACTCACTCTATGATGGTATATACCAGTGTTCTTAAGAAGGTATATGAGTTCCCTCCTGTGTGACACATGGCCTTTCTTGACCTGGTTCTCCTGCCTCTGCCTTTGATACCTGTTGCCCAGGGGTTAAAAAAGAACAAACAGCAAGTAAAGTGGCCAAGCAGTGCCTTGTTTATTTCTATGTAGCTTTTGCTCCATGCTCTTCCCATAGTCCTTCAGCAGCAAATAAGAGGCTGTTAAGATGATAGGAAAGGGAACATGGGGACAGTGATGGGAAGAGCTCAAACGGAATGTCACGTTTGCTACTCCTGCAATTTTGGTGACTCGACATCCATGGGTTTAGCCTTTAGTAATAATAACTCCTAACATTGAAGCGGGGTCATTGTAATAACCAGTGTAAGGTTTGTAATAAAGAGAAGAATTTGTGTGACCTCTGCTGATAACTAATGTAATTTGTGAATTCACAAAGTTATTACATTTTCGGAAAGTTGAAGAAGTATGCCTGACTCCACAAGTTACATGAGTTCAGCTGAGATAGTGTTTGTTCACTGCAGTAGTGGTTAGTGTTACAGTAACTCAAAGAATTAGGGCCAGTTGAGGGTCAGCACCCAAGGCCAAAAAACAATTGACCTCCCCCTTGCATGCACGCTTGTCTTTTTCTGTTTGAAAAATACCTCTTCATGCCATTAATCACTTTAGCTCTGTTCATCATGTTTGTCTTGATCCAGCATCGACATCATCGGCCTTTTACATTTTAGAAAAAACATGTGCACGTTTCTGGATAGTAATAAAACAACCCTACTAAATTCTCCCTCATGTTATCTCTCCTTTTACTCATCCAAAACCTCATTTTCTACTATGATTCTCTTTCTCCCTAATCCTTTTCCACAGGCTCTTCCCTCCTCCATCTCTTCTTTACTCATCCCAGACCTCGACTTATTACTATGATCTCCCAATTAACACTTCTGGTTGTCTTCCCTCTTCTATCCCTCCATTACTCTATTCAATCCAACTAACAGACTCACATGTCCTCCACTCAAATTAACTCGTACCTCCCTATACTAATAGTAATACTATACTCATATTTCCCTATACTTATCAACCACTAATCCTTTTGGGCTCTGGAGTAGCGTGCTACTCGCCGAAAAGTGCTTTGACGCCTTGTCAGGGGTAGTAAGCGCCATATAAATACAATTACAATTAAAATAACATAAAGAGCTATGCAGCAACCAATGAGAGTGATTGTCACAATTTTTAAAGATTACTGGAGGGGATTTGGAATGCAAAAAGGAATTTGTTAGTGAAAGTAGTTCATTTAGCAAACAGTGCTTTTGTTATCTAGACTCTCCAAATTCTTTGATCAATTTATGGCATCATGTAGGAGCAGAAACCATCCTCACAAGAGGATGGCAGAGTGATCAGCTCTTACACTAAGGGGCCGATTCCGATTCCGGCCGGAAATCTCTCCGACCGAGCCGGACCCGGAGAGAATTCCGACCGAATTGGACCCTAGCAGTCCGACCGAACGAGTACGATGCGCACGCATGCCATCGGACTCGAGTCGGTCGGACTCCCATTGAAGTCAATGGGAGCCTGTCGTACAACGCGTACGCGGGCTCCCATTGACTCAATGGGTGCGAGGCGGACAAGGGCGCCCCCTACAGCGTGTACGCGTCCATGCGCATCGCGGCGTACATGCACAGGTAGGGGGGACCCATGGGTCCCCCCTGTGTGCGACTCGCGCGCCTATGCGTACAGGGGGGTCCGACGCGGACCCCCAAAGTCCGGCTCTGACAGCTTTTTCGAGCCGGACGGCGCGAGTCGGTCGGACTGCTCGCGGCGCGCATCGTACTTACCCGGCCGGGAAACGTCTCCATAGCGCGGTGCGAGTTGTGTCCATGCGAGTCGGTCGGAGCGTGTTGAAGCCGCGTTCGAGTCGGTCGGCGATTTCGCGGGTGCTTGCATCGTACTCGCTCGGCCGGACCCGCGTACGATTCGGTCGGGAAACAGGGCTCCGAATCGGATCCGGTGAATCCGAATCCGATTCGGAGCACTACCGGCCGAGATCGGAATCGGCCCCTAAGGGTCTGGGGACCGAAAGACTCGTGGTGGCGCGAAGGTGGCGACCACCACATTATGACTTGAGCGGTCGGACTGCCTTGGGACCGCCGCCACTGGCAGGGAAGCGCTGTTTCCTGGCAGTGGCGCGCTGTCAGAGGCCACAATATGCTTGGTGAGACCGCCATGGTCCCTCCAATCATAATATGAGTTTCCTCTCTGCCAAGGTTTAATGGCAGTTCCACTGCCATGAAAAAAAAACCCTGGCGGAGAGGAAACAAAGGAGGCCCTACAGGGCCCCCTTGTGCCTCTGGCCATGTGTATGCACACAGGGGGGCACAACAGGTGCCCCCCTGTGTGCATGCACACCAGTTCCTGCATGGCATGAACGTTACAGTCCATGCCGTCCAGGAACCTTGTGAGGCATTCCCATTGCGGTGCCTTTTTCAAAGTCACCGCCGCCTTTGAAAGAGGCACCGCAGCGGGAACCGCTACACTGCCCGTCTGCCAGACTACAAAAAACGGAGGTTAAATTCTACACCAAAATATAATTATCAATGCGTTTATCTGCCTGGTTGTGACTTCTTGCTTCTGCACCATAAAGTCCAATACAGTTTTGCAGCAGAGAAACTACGAAGGCTCCTTCATTCAATTAATCAGAGTTTGACTTGGTTGTTTTTTGCCTAAAGGCAATTAATATGTTCTGCCCTGAAACCTGCATCAAGCTGTAGTGCATATTGGCGTAAGTGTGGGCATGAAACACTGATCCTTATATTTGGTATGACACACTGATCCTTTTATTATGAATGCCAAGATTAATCCCATGTGATTTGCTGACATCCTAAACAGGGCTATTCACTACTGCTACAGATACGACCATCTACACCAAATACATCTCTTTCGCACAGGCAGCTACACTATGCAGCGCAGACAACATAACATCAACATGGCAGCATTTTACTGTCAAGTTACTGCTCAAATCTACACCAACACCTCTAGACACATACATCACACCAGCTTCATACAATTCACCTCTTTCTACCTCAGCAGCAGGCCATAGGAAAATACCATAACCTGCAACTTATACTTATTATTTTTTATTACTAGGATTTATAAAGCGCATTGCCACTCAGAGAGTGTAATGGCGCTGAACAGACTAGAAATTCGAACCAGGCAAAAGCGAACCTACTGAAAGGTAGACTGAAACAGCCAAGTTTTAAGATTGCGTCTGAGGGCAGGTTTCTCCTTCATGGGGTGGAAATACAAAGGAAGAGCATTACAGGCTCTGGCAGCAAACAATGCAAAGGAGAAACCAGCCCATTTTATCTTCTGGAATCGAGGCACCACCACCAGCACGGCACCCGAAGAGCGGCGGGATCTGACCGGGTGATAGGAAGTAAGTCTCTTGCACAAATTTACTGGACGAACCTGATAGAAGACCCTATGGGCCAGAGTGAGAAATTTGAACTTGATCCTGTGTTTAATGGGCAGCCAATGCAGCTCCTTCAGGTGATAACGGATATGTTATGTTATTTAATTTGTAAAGCGCGCAAATACTTGAGGGTGTCTTGGCGCTAAATGGGTATGGCAGTATTGGCAAGAGCAGGAGAGTACCAGGCATTGAAAAGCCAAATTTTTAGCAGTTTCATAAAACTCAGTAAGGTGGGAGCTGCTTTGATATTTATAGGCAGACTATTCCAGAGTGCCGGGGCTTCAGAGGAGAAGCAACCGCCCCCCAATTTAAGTCTCTTGAAACTGGGGTGGGAGAGCTTCAAGGAATCTTTAGATCGTAGATCTCTGCTGGGTACGTACCAAGAAAGAGATTGTTTAAGGTAACAAGGACCTGAATTTTACAAGGCCTTATAGGTACGGCATAGCGCCTTGAATTTGATTCGGTTATTCACTGAAAGCCAGTGAAGTCTCTTAATGGAAGCTGAGACAGGATGCAATTTGGGAAGATAAAGAATAAGTCTGAATAAACTGTGTCAGTTGCGAATTAATATGTTTTTCCACTATTTTCGCTGGCAGAGGTAGTCTTGAAATAGGCAGATAGTTAGCTGGATTATCAGGGTCTAGGTTAGGTTTCTTAAGGAGTGGTAGGTTGGAGGCCTTTTGCCTCAAATCAGGAAAGGTCCCGAGGCTAAACATCCCATTAAAGATATTAGTAAGGTAGGAAGCAATTGGGACCGAAATCTGTTTGAGTATGGAGGGGGAACAGGGATCGTAAGGTGACCCCGATTTTGTGGAGTTGAGTAGTTTGAGGACATCTGCAGCTGAGGTCAATGAGAATTGGCTGAGTTTATATTGAAGGCTTTTGCCAGGAGAATTGGAGTCAATAGTGGAAGCTTGAGCTATGGTGGAAATGACACCGAGGTTGATAATTCTAGTACACATGAACTGATTGTAAATTTGTTCAACTTTGTCACAGAAGTGAGAGGCTATTTTCTCACAGAAAGAATGACGTTGCTGCCTTTATTCTCTGGAGCTTTAGTAATTTTGTTGAAAGCCTGGAAAAGCTCTCTAGCAGAATGTTTGGATGTTTCGATTTGTTGTGTGAAATAAGTAGATTTTTCCTTTATGATGGCTGCCTTGTAATTGGCCAGGGAATGTTTATAGATTGCTTTATCAGAAGAATTGTAACTGGATCTCCATTTCCTTTCAAGCCTTCTACAGTTTTGTTTGTCAAGACGAAGAGGTTCAGTAAACCAGGGAGCGGATTGTTTAGTTTTATTTAGGCTTTTGCATTTTAGAGGAACAGCTTTGGAGATAGCAGAGTTGAGCCAGTTAGTGTAATCCGCTGTGGCCTGATTTGGATCAAGCTGCTGGGCATAATTAGCCTGGGAAAGGTGTTGTCGCAAAGTATCAAAATTAGTTTTAGACCAGAGATAGTGTGGTGTGGGGTTAAAATCTGCTTTTCTACTTTGAGTAGGAAGGGAAACAGTTAAATTAAAAATAATGTCTTTGTGGTGGGACCATGTAAGTGGGAGAAATTCCTTTATTGAAATAG
This sequence comes from Calotriton arnoldi, assembly GCA_963921515.1. NCBI lineage: Eukaryota > Metazoa > Chordata > Amphibia > Caudata > Salamandridae > Calotriton > Calotriton arnoldi. The sequence continues at coordinate 68,133 of CAWUFW010022736.1, read as the reverse complement.
AATTGTTATTGGAGAGGATGGCATCTAAAATATGGCCGGCACTATGGGTGGGCTGATGTACAAGTTGGGGAAGGGTGAAAGCCTTCATTTTATCCAAGAAAGCCTCCGTATCTTTATCCTCCACGCAGTCTAAATGAAAGTTGAAATCCCCAAGTACTGTGAAATTGCTACTGCAGGCACCTCCCTCCACAAGAGTATGAATAAAATGTAGAAAATTGCGTTTTGGGCCTGGGGGACGGGAGATGAGCAACTCTTTAAAAGAGTAGTTGTTTGTTAACTCCATACTGAAGGGGAGCGATTCGCAAACTATGTTGGACGTAGAATCAGTTTTACATTTGAAGTGGCTTTTGTAAATTATTCCTAAACCTCCACCTCTTTTTTTCAGTCTGTCTACTCTTGTCATAGAGTAACCCGGGGGGTTGCTATTAAAAGATCTGGACTGGAATAGTTAATAGCCCAAGTTTCTGTGATGAAAAGGACATCAAGTTGTTGACTTTCAATAAATTCCGCAAGCTCATGAGCATGTTTAACTAGAGATCGTGCATTGATCAGATCAAGGCGGAATTTAGAGAAAGTGGGATGCTGAATGTTTATAGGACGAGTGTGTATGGGCATCTCTGTGGACACTTAAGAGTAGCCGGGCGGCTGCAGTTTGTACCAGCTAAGGCTTCCGTAGCTGGTAGGTTGGAAGACCCACATACAGAGAATTTGCATAATGAAGCCGGGACGTCATGAGAGCATGAATGACTGTCTTCTGAGCCAGAGCAGGAAGTAGGTATAAAGATTGCTTCAAGGATTTGAGGAGTCCGAAGCATGTCCCAACCACCACTTCCACCTGATGCCCAAAAGAGATGAGATTGTCAAATTTGATCCCCAGATTGCACACAGATGTAACTGGGGATCGGTGGAGCAATACGATCAGGCCAGCAGTTTCCTTACACCCCAGCAACCCACTACACTAATATCTGATAACTACACAGGCCTATACATTACACCTACACTCGCAATGCTGATACTTTTCATCACCAGCTGTACCCTGAACCTGCACTTAAAACCCACAACCTACAGGTAGAAAACCACAAACTCCCTACACTTAAATCACCTGCGTCCTTTAACCAAAAAGTGCACCACCTACACCCTAACTTCCAACCTATACCATATACAAACAACTATTTTTTAAATCTCTAAGTAACAGAGCACTTTGCAGAGCATTTCAACATGCATAGATCATTTTGCCAGTTAGTGCTTGGCTGAGATTGTAATACACAAAGTGTGATGGAGCAAGTGAACAAGTAACTGAAAGAAATTTTAATGTTTCATTTTCACATTATATTTGTGTGGGTATTTTTTGTGAGTCACGACACCATCAGTGTTTGCTGGGCTCAAATGGTGAAAATGAGAGCCTTTTGCCCCTGGTGACCTGGCTAGCCTTACTGTTGAACCCAAAGCTCATCACTTACACCCCTTTAGCACTGAAAATTCAGGGTATAGAGGCAAAGTGGGCCACGTATTGTTCTTCAAAGTTGTGTGGGGTAAGGGCTTAGAGGTCAGTCAGCACATAATAACAGATAATAAATTATTGTCCCTCCAGTGATTTGACTTTAAAAGAAAAGAAGCATTTGCAATGCAATAGGTCTCACATTTGTTAGAGCTGTTGGCGTTGAAAATGACAAGGCTTTTTACTCTTGCTTTTTTATTTGCAGTGGAGTGATCATATTTGCATAGTGCTATAATAGTGCTCACAGACTGTAAATAAAACATACCGAGTAACAACACAAGTAAAAGGGCCAGTCCTCATGGGAGGTTACAAATGTAGACAAGGCGGTACTAAGGAGGGACTACTAAGCCTATTCATGAATCAAAAGCAACCATTTAGAAAGGGCAGTAACAGGAGCCAATTGAAATGATGGGCGGAAAATGTCCATACCTGAATATAGCATGTTTACAATGTATAAGGTTTTGCTGTTATATGATATGAAAATCTTTTCAGAGAAAATTTTTCCAAAAGTGTATTCCCACAGCAGCAAATTTTCTAAGGTAGATGTCTTTATAGTTCGGGTGCCGAACGCATTTGCAATGCAATAGTCTCGCATTTGCAAGAGTTTAAACTATTGGCATTGCAAATGACAATGCATTTTATTTATCTGTTTTAAAAACAACACATAAATAAAAGGCATAGTCTCTTTACAATTAACCCTGGGCGTAGTTCGCTTAGTAGCGCTACGCATAGCTACGCGAAGTGCACTTCGCACTACGCGAGCTACGCGTAGCACTACGCGAACTGCGTAGTGCGGTAGGAAATGCTGTTCGCAATGATTGCACAGTGCCGGATGCTTGTCCGCACTGTGCAATCATTGCAAACGGCATCTTGCACAGTGCAGCGGTACAGTTTTCTGCCGCTCGAGTAGATTTGTACTCGAGCGGCAGTTTTCTCAACGCGGACTGGTAGTTTCTCATCGTGAGCGGTCGCGAGCATATGCGACCACTCGCAATGAGAAACCTGACCTCCCCGCGTTGAGAATCTCGCCGGGAGGTTTATTTTCCACGCTCGCGATCGGCAACTTGATGTTGCTGATCGCGAACGAGGAAAAAGTCTCGCCGGGTTGTCATTTTGCTCGCTCGCGGTCGCCAACTTGACGTTGAGGACCGCGAGCAAGCAAAAAATGCCCGCTACACGTTTTTGCACTGTGCTACGTGCAATTCGCATAGCGCATAGTTGCGCAAACTACGCAAACTATGCGAGCGTATCGTAGTTTTCCGCCCAGGCCTATTTACAATGCCAATAGCTCAAACTCTCATAAATGCGATACCTATTGCATTGCAAATGCTTGTTAGCATTGCAAAGAGGGACTAACCATACAGAAAACAGTCTTTTTAATGCGCTAAAAAGAACAGTCAAGCGTGAACTCCTAGAACACATGCCCGCCGAACTGGAACACAAACAACCCCAAATATATGATGTTATGGCAAGCTCAACATTGACATCTGGGCATAAACACTACACCGGTACCTACATCTAACACTTCTCCACTAAAACCTAGAGTATACACTATAATAGGTCAACACATATACACAGCATCAATAGAGAACATATTAAAACTATATCACCACCACACCAAAATCTCCACCCACACCCACATCACCACATTTAACATCTTAAACAACAAATAGTCTATGCTGCAACCTACACCTACCCACCTATTTCCTAGATACTCCTCTACCACCTACACCCAATGCCAACTCCGGCACTTTATATGAATACTCTACACCATAACGTAGACCTTGTACCAAATTAATTTTCTATGTCCACACCACCTACATGACCTACACCACACAATTACATCTTACACCACCTACAATCTATAACCTGCATACCACTGACACCCTGCACTGCCTACTCTATCAACCAAATCACCACATATTCCACTTATACCCTACAACCTCTACATCTAAGACAACACCTAGGACCACATTCAATCGACCAACTGCATTCTAATATCTTCACACTCTCTAATCATCTGCACTATAATTGTACCTTCACCACCACCTGTACCCTACACCATGCTTACCTTACAGCATCAAATGCACCCTACAACATAGATCACATTCACCATATACACAATGTGCACCATGACCTGTTACCTACTTCACATACATATGGAGGCCAGCATCTCTGCAATTGTATGCATATGTCAAATAAAAACTTATACACAAACAGCGGCATCTGCATCAACATGTACACCACTATTAGACAACACAAAAGTGATGGATGGAAATACAGAATTACTGGTAATTATTCAGACTGCATGTACGCTGTTCTTTTAGCTCATCTCTGTCAGCACAGTTAAATACCAGCTATATGAAAATCAGCCAAATAAACCCCCACACCCTCACTCCACCTGAAGCACCCACATCAAAATGCACACTACCAATACCTACTATCTGCATCTACGCACATTACACTATGGCCCAAAAGCCTCATCCTGCACAGCCACCTATGCCCCACACTACCCACTTTCCTACATTGGAAACCCCCATGAATCCTACACTATCAATCAAACCCTAAACAATAAGCTGCAGCCCAACCTATTCATTACAAGGAGCACCACAACCTCCACACTAAAGCTACACTGTGATTAACACCAATATCTTTCACCCCATCTTTGTTATACACCATTACCTCCCTACCACACTATATACCCTACACCCTCTATATTATCCACCCCTCCTAAAGCCTAGGTGGCCTAAACCCTAGAGTGCCTACAACAGCTCTACCATACACTCCATACACTACCTACACCCTACACAAGAAATATGAATTTGCTGAAAATATGTAGGAAATTGGGTTATTAGTTGAGCAGGATATGAGGCCTGTGCAAGTAATAGGTACGGAGTGATGGTTCATGCACACCAAGTTTATTGTGATTGATGCTTCCCTTAAAGATTCGTGAAGTTGTGCGTGCAGATCGGGTATCGCTCACTGATCCATAAGCGTGACTAGAGAATGAGAATGGCACTCCCATTGGGGGGTGGGGTGTCCCCTCAATGCACAGCGTAATGTCCGTTAATTCAGCTTCAAATGAAATCAGTTTCCAAACAAGTTGATCATGTTTTCATGAATTGAATTTATTCATTTAAGTATTATTTTGATCCACATAAATTCAAACCGAAACCGGTGAAACCAAAAGCGTTTCCAAGTTGTGTTAATCAATTAATAGTCCCAATGCATTTCGGGCTGCTGGGAGCCCTGCGTCAGGGGAATATTAAATTCCTAAAAAATAAAGCAGAAAGGCTGGGGTCACTGGCCAGCTGTATTCATATCTGTAAACTGTGATAGAAATGGGTGCTCCCATGATACCCTGGTTGGCAAATGTGAAAGGTTATGTGTGTAACATGCTAGTTAAATAAACCGGGTGATGGTGTCGCGTCACTTGGCTTCTGTGGTGAAAACATGGGCAGCAGAAGTCAACATTCCTGGTTTGTGACCAGGCGGAAAAAAACATTGGTACGCTATCATCTTGTGGCATACATCCTGTTAATTGTGCTCAGAAAAAGAAGCATGCTAAGAGATATTCATGATCACGGTACAATAATCTCTTTGATAAGTGGTTCAAAATAGCATGCTCAAAGTGTTTGTGATGTAGCCGGCACGGTCTGCGAGTGTGACTGTGCTCAGGTCAAAAAATATGCGTGAACATGCTTAAGGTATTTGTGGTGACGAGACCCGGGTCGGACAAAACCAACACGCTCTCTGGCTGTAAAAGTGCTCAGGTCAAATGATACTCATGAACAGACTCTAGGCGTTGATGATAACAAAAATGCAGGTCGGACAAAATCAATACGCTCTCTAGCAGTGAAAATGCTCAGGGTAAGTAGTGCTCGGGAGCGGTTCCAAAATGTGCACATGCGTTTAGTGCTGCGACTTAGAAAGTAAACGAATCGACAAGCGATACATTCCAGCTATGGCTTTAAACACCGACTTCAAAAACGGAATAAGGATTATACATGCAGGTTAAATGACAAACAAATCTTACCAGTGTTCATTAGAGCGAGTTTAAAGGTCCTCACTCGTGGGTCCTATTTAAAAAGTGTAGTACGAGCGCAGACGCATTCAGTGAATGTTAAAAAACGACGGTTAAGCGAAAGCAAAAAGGGACTGATCTGTGCAATTTACAAATGGTATTCAATATGGTGGCCATCTTGAAATGTGCAAGAGAGTAAGCAAAACAAAGTTTACATTACGATTCCTTCATCATTACTCCTATTAAACAAAATAGTGTGCACCACGGAATAAAAAACCAGAGTGTTTGCATGTTAACAAGATAAAAAGTTACACATGAAGGTGAAACCGGGCCAATTCTGAACAATGATGTTCACGAAAAATACAATGCATGTGTTTCAAAGACCAATGCATTATCAAATATAGGAATGGTAATGCACCTCAGAATGTTATGAAATCGTGTCATAGTCTAATTTATGCTAGAACGAACGTGAATTCTGTAACATAAACATCTGTATGCCAATCTACAATAACACTAAAAGATTTCGTACGGTGTGAACACAGGAAAAATTGATGATTAAAGAATGATTACAAAAACTGCTTGTGCCCAAGTCTTTTGTTCGTTATTGGGGTGTCATGGCTCAATGGTGTTTCAAAGAATATGAACAGTGTGTAATCAATGAGAAACAAAGTAATTGCATCCCTGCATGGGTGAACAGTTAGCGTTGGACATAGGTGGGTAATGTCAATTAACTGGCTACAAAAAACAACTATATTCTATACGATCATTTAAGCCATTCGGATTCAAAGTATCCAATAGTCTCATCCAAAGAGTTCCTCTTTGAAGAAACATTTTGGTTAGGTTGATGCCCTCACGTGGTACCACCATTTCAAGGACCAGAAAACGTAGTTGGCTGATGTTGTGATTATGAGATTGAACATGCATGGCTACACAAGATTTTTGGTTATGAGTGCGAATATTACTTTTGTGCTCGTTTATTTGCGTCTTGATTTTGCGTTCTGTCTTGCCAACGTATGCCAAGCCACACGGGCATTTCAATATATATATGACTTGCTTGCTGTCACAGTTGGCGGTGACGCATAATTTGATCTTGTTACCCTTGCGTGGATGTGTGATTAGATTGCCCTTTATGATGTTATTACAGTTATTACAATTGTAGCATGGAATTGTTCCTTTGTATGTCTCATGGCTGTGACTGGGTATGGAAGTAGATATGATTTCCTTAATTTTTTTGCTGCGTTCGTATGCGAACATGGGATGGTTAGCAAAAGTCCCTTTGAAGTCTGGTTCCATCTGGTCCATAGGCCAGTATTTCATAATCAATTTCTTGAAAGCTGGACTTTGTGTGGAAAACTAAACTAAAACCATACGATTTTGTTTACTGGATTTGGTGGTAGGTTTCAATAGTCGATCTCGAGGGATGGATGCAGCTCGTTGCGCTGCTTCCTCCAACACCTCCAACGGACACTGTCTGGCTTTAAATCTCTCCAACATCTCTTTCGTGCTTGTTAATAGTTTGTCGGGGTCAGAAACAATTCTTTTGACACGTAATAGCTGCGAGTAGGGCGTAGGTGTCGTTTCAACGATTCCTGGTGGAAACTGTTTCATCGGTTTTGGCAAGTATTAGGTCCAAAATTTCCTTTACTGGGAACCAAGCACCCCATTGCTTGGCTCTCTCAGGGTAGCGAAGCAGAGCATACTCAGGGGAGGTGATATGGGCTAGTAATCACGATTTGCTGGCACACAGTAATAACACTCAATAAATGATTGTCCAGTCAGTGCTTTTTCTATGGAAAAAGGAAAGTACATTTATTACACACACACACTATTAAATTCTATACATTAATTTACAAATATACACATTAGGCAGATTGAAAATTCCATAGATTACATTGTTTAATCACCTATAAACCCCTAAAGGGACATACAAACATATAAGGTAAGTCTATTGGCTTGGTCAAAGGTTCAAGATCAATAAACGATGTGTTAAAGACATGAATATTTTGTGTAAAGGTAATCAGCAATAATAATCATGTGTAAATGCACTTCTTAATATTAATAAAACATATCAACCTTAATCAGTAATCACTGTCAACATTATTACATCAATAAAGCATTTTAAAATTAGTACAACATGTGTCTTGGTTGCGTTCTATATACTTTCAAACCATGAAAATGCAATAATTCTTTTTTTCTATTGTTATTGCCTGTGCCCGCCTTTGTATCGCTACGTCATGGATAAACCCTATTAGTCCAAATGTTAAAGAGTTTTGGGCATTGCTCAGACAGGTGTTTGAATCTGAGCTAGGCCTGGCTAAGGCAAGAAGCCCGCTCGCATAGTGCTGGCTCAACGGGGTTTGGTCTAGTATACAATGGGTTTAGTCATTTACTTATTCTTATTTTTCTTGGCTCATTGTTTAAATCTTGCTATCTAGCAGTATAATTTGCTGTAATTTTGTTTTTGTTTTTCTTTAGGTCCTCTACCTCCAGTCTCTTAGCCTATCAATAATTGTCTCAATCTTACCAAATGTTAAGACACATTTTTTTCGCTCTTTGTTTTTTATTGTTTTGTAAATCATCGTACTTATGGCTAAAAAATTCAATAAAAATGAATAAATAAAAATTAAAAAAAATGCAATCATAAAAACTGCATCTAGAGGGAATCACTTTCTGATCACATAAAATGCATTCATAGAAACAGCCCCTAAAGGGCACTGCATACCAAGTACCTGCCTCGTACATCTTCAGGCCACATTAGGTGCAACCAAAAAATATTCCCCTAGAGGGCACTGCACTCCCAGCTGTGGAGCAAAAGCTATAGCCTTGGGAGTGCTGTGAAAAATTCTATGAAAATCCCAAAGGAGTCATGGTTTTTAGGATCCTGCAAATGTAGGGTCAATACTTTTTAAAATTTCCTTGGGGAGAGCTAGTGGCAGCCGGCAGACACAGGCACGGGGAGCACCAGGCCCATCACTACTCAGGGTTGCGGCAGCGCTCCCTTGGCACACGTTCTTCCATGGGGCCCTGGGTTGGGGGTCCCGGCCCCCTGGCATAACGTAACAGTGCTCCCCCTTTCTGCTGGTCTTCGGGGATGGGGTCACGGCACTCTTATCGGCCCGGGGCGATGCAGCAAATGGAGAGTCTAGGAGGGGGACCCACGCATGCCCCCTCCCTGGAGAACTTAAAGTATCAATCTTGCACTGACACCTGGGCCCTGCCTCACCCAGGGGTATTTTTAGGGAAGGCAGTGCAGCCCCATGCACTCCGTTATCAGAGAGAAGGGGGGGGTCAAAGGCTGTCAATCTTCAAAATGCTATAACTCGGGACAAGTTGGCCCGATTTGGGTGATCTTGGGCTCATTTTACTCTTAGTTGCAAGCTGTAGCCACCAGGAGTAGTTTCAGCAGACGTCCTCACCTCCAAAGTGATGTAATTTACAGGGAGCTGGTTCTCCTGGTTCCCTGCACCAGCCTACCGCCTTGTCTTTGTCTCTGGGTGCAGACGTCCAGGGTTTTCCGCCTACTGGTCCTCAGGGGGCTCAAGGGGCTTGGGGAGACCCACTGGTCCTGGGGTCAAAAGAGGCAGAGTCCTTAGTCCTTTTTGGGCATCAGGGGGTTTCTCCTTCCAGTTGTCCATGGCTGTGGCAGTCTCAGGGTCCAGCAGCGAAGAGAAGAAAAACACCAACCAAGAGGGAGTCTCCGCCTTGTGCAAGAGTTTTTAATAGGGTGGGTTGGAATGTTCTAGAAGCCTGGAATCCCTGGCTAATCCTAGGGTGGCAAGCCACCTCTCCACCCCTTTCCCAACCCTCCTGCACTGCATGCTGGAAAAGTTCAAGATGGCATCAACAAGGAGTCACAAGTCACATCTCCTCTAAGGGCCCTAACTCCGCCCCTCATTGACATCACTGTCAGGGCCTTTCCCACCCAATCTTCGAAAGGGGCAGCCCCTCCTGTTTTGGCTCCACAGGTCTGGGCTCCCTCCTTTCTCTAGTGGGCTTGAGGTGGTCCAGCCCTGGTACAGTGTGACAGCTGAGTGATTGATGCAGATCCTTCCTCCCCACCCCTTTCCTCCTCAGAAGCTGATTAAAGCACTGTTAATTGCCCTCTTTGTTTGGGGAGGTCTTTGTTATCTGCTGCTGGAGAGAAATATAATTAACTTGGCAAAGCAGGGTGACCAAAGGCCTGGGCTCTGATCCTGAGCTGAGTGTCAGGACTCACGGGAGGTTTCCTCCTTCTAACTCTATGCTGGCTACCATTTCCCCCCTACAAACTTACCAAAAGTCAGATAATCCCTCAAGCTGGAGTGCTTGTTGGCACCGATGGTACTCCAAGATGGCTGCCAACATGCACATACTGCGACAGCACACCGCTGTTAGCAGTCTAGTCTTTTCATGACATCTGGTGAAGTGTGCTTCAACATTCCACTGCGCACTTCACTGAAGAAATAATTTGAAGAGCACCTGTTTTCCCAGCGTCGCGGAAGTCAGTTAGGGTAGTTGCGATAAAATCGGGGTTAGCTTCGTCGGAACTACATTCCCTCACTAATCAGGTTAGTGTTAAACTATGTAGCTAATATAAAACATTCTGTGAGAAAAGGTTATCGTGTCAGAGGTAAATTTCTATTTAAAGAGAAAAAGGAAACGAATTTCCTTCGTTTGAAAACTGGAAATACTTTTCAGTAATTGCTAATACTTTTCAGTAATTGCTTTCCTTAGCCGAGAAGATTAAATAAAAAGCTTTTTGAATCAGCTGTCTTTTCAGCTGTTCCAGAATCTGTCAGATGCAGGTGTGACCTTTCAACACACAGTGTCTTCTTAGACTGAAACTTGTTCACTCTTCTGAGAATTAATTAAAAGGTGAAGTCAGGGTCAAAAGCCCGGCATATTTCTTTCTCATGCTAAGTGTTAGGTTTGAAGATAAATAATGTGAAGGCTAGTTACAGAACTCCAGTAATGTTCTCCTCACATATGGCCAGAATAAATTAACTCTTCAGCAAACATTAAAACCGGGCAGAATAAATTGTGCTTCCAGCAAACATTAAAACCTAAGGCCTGAATAAAATGAACGCTTCCTTTTAACATTTAACCTAAGTTCTGAAGCATTGTTTAAAAACTAATTAAACACAGAAAACCAGTCATCCTACTCCAGAAACCCCTGTTCAAGGTCCACTCCAGTCTCTTAACAGTGAGTTAATAGAAAGAAAGAGAAACCCAAATAATACGTAAATTAGGAATACAGAAATAAATACTTACCTTATCTTTCTTACATTAAGGAATAGCAGGATCAAGTGCAGATTGTACCTGAGAACGAAAAGGAAATAGATCTGAGTGAAGACTTCTCATACAACCTAGCAAACAATACATGAGAAGTAGAAGAGAAGTAAGCTTCAGTAAACATTCTGGTAAGATAAGTTATTTATACACCATAGAAAAAACAGTAAGAAAACAGTAAGTTTAAAAGGCACAGTAAATAAAGGTTTTTACATGTTAATGTTGCAGTCCAGTAAGAAGAAGAAGAAGACGTAGCTGAACAGGCAGAATATTGGAGCAGTCTCTTCTCTGTCCCCAACCCCTTTTCCCCCCTTAGAACTTACCTGCAATGGTATACTAAAAGACCTAGCAGGGTAGGTTCTGAGAAGGGTATTGGGACCTAGCGTCATTCTGCTCCTGTGTGGTTCAGACAGCAATAAGTATTTAGACCCTGACAGAGTGAAGTGCCCACGTTGGTACAAGCACCTGAGCAGAATGGCAGAAGGACTTGATTTAAAAAATTTGGGCGAGATTTTGAGTAATATACAAAGGGACTTAGAGGCAGTCAGAGAGGAAAATAAAATACTAAGACAGGAGATAATAACCTTTAAAACGGGAACACCAGTTTTGGGATCTAGGCCAAGCACCACATCCTTTGAAACCCAGAGTCCTAACATCAGCACTTCATCCTTTGCCCCCACACAAGTAATCCACTCATTATCCCCAGTAATTCCTCTTGCCCCTCCAGAGCGATTCAATGGAGACCCGCAGAGCGTAATTTTTTTGACCCAATGCTCTCTGCATTTTATGTGCCGTCCAACGATCTTCCCCGATGCTCAATCCCGAGTGGCGTTTATCTTGTCCTACCTTAGTGGGGACGCCGCCTCATGGTCCATGCCACTAGTAACCAAGGATGACCCAATTTTGTACAGTTTAGATGACTTCAAGAAGGAATTTATCCGAATTTTTGATAGAAGAACAGCATCTCAAGCTTCAGACAACGAACTGTTGGAGTTAAAGCAAGGAAACCGAGAACTCGTGTCTTACCTAGCCCAATTTAATAAACTAGTGTTCGAGACCAACTGGCCCGAGGATAAAAGAGCAGCAGTATTCTATAGAGGATTGCGAGAGGAACTGAAGGACGCTCTATCTCAAATCCCTAATCGACCCACCGATATCTCTGCATTAGTGGATTTAACCTTAGAGATCGATTATCGGCAAAGTGAGCGGAAAGGAGAACGGCGGAAGGAGCTTAGGCCAAGTGTTCCTCGTTTTGACCGTGTCAAAACAGAATCCACACGGACAGTAAAGAGTTCTTCGGGAATTGAACCCATGCAAATCGGTGTAGTCAGAGGTCCACTCTCTAAAGAAGAAAAAAAAAGAGAAGGCTGAACAAACTGTGCCTATATTGTGGAGGAAGTGGACATTTTGTCAAGAATTGCTTAAAAAGACCAAAGTTGCCGGCTAAGGAGAAGGAAAACTAGAGGCACCACAGGTAAGGGGAGTTTGACCTGTGGATGCGAATGGAAAAACGACTCCAACAAATCACCAATTGGCAAACACACTACAAGTCTCCTCTCCCCATTTGGTTATGACTGTGACTTTAAGGTTTAGAGATGTGGTTTTGACAGGAATCATCGTCATGGTAGATTCTGGGGCAACAGGTAATTTCTGCGACCACAAATTCGCTAGCCTGATCGGTTTACAAGCTATCAAGAAGGAGAAAAGTGAGAAAGTCAGAGCGGTGGATGGTACGGATTTAACTTCAGGGCCCATAACCAGTCATACTGAATTGGTACACATGACTACTGTCGAAGGACACCAAGAGACCTTGCAATTTAATTTAATAGACGCCCCCAATTTCAACTGATTCTAGGTCTACCGTGGCTAACGGAACACAACCCGTTAATTGATTGGGGAGCCCGAACTATTCAATTAAATTCAGACTACTGCACCAAAAATTGTTTCGACGACCAGACACATTCTTCTGTAATCTGCGCTGCCACCCAATTGTGTGAAGGCGGAGGTTCGGTATGTGTGTTCCAAACTACCATGATACCAGACGAATACCAAGACTTTGCAGACGTCTTTGATGAGATTAAGGCAGAGACGTTACCCCCACAGGCCCTATGACTGCAAAATTGATCTAGAACCAGGGGCTAATCTACCATGCAGCAGAGTTTACGCATTGACGGAGAAGGAAAACATCCATTTGAAGGAATACCTAGCTAAGAATCTGGAGAACGGATTTATCCGACCGTCGCAGTCCCCTGTCTCTTCCCCACTTTTTTCGTGCCGAAAAAGGGGGAGATCTCAGGACTTGTATTGACTTTAGAGCGATTAACAGGATAACTGTGAAGAATCGTTATCCATTGCCTCTCATTTCAGTACTAATTGATCAAGTGAAGGAAGCAAAGATATACACTCGCCTAGACCTACGAGGAGCGTACCACTTGATTAGTCTCCGGGAAGGCGACGAGTGGAAGACTGCGTTCAGGACCAAATTTGGCCTTTATGAGTATCTTGTGATGCCATATGGTCTCTATAACGCACCAGCGGCCTTCCAGTACTTTATCAATGATGTTTTAAGTGAATTCATTGACCGATGCGCTATACTCTACATAGATGACATCCTGATTTATTCCAACACGGTTGAAGAACATCACGACCAGGTCAGAGCAGTTTTACAACGTCTACGAGAGAACTCTCTATACGTTAAATTGGAGAAATGCCTCTTCAACACAGATACAGTAGAATTCCTAGGTTTTGTGGTATCACCTGCAGGAGTTCGAATGGATGAGCAAAAAGTGAAGGCGATAACAGACTGGAAATCTCCTACCAGTATCAAAGAGGTTCAAAGCTTTATCAGATTCTCTAACTTTTACAGACGATTCATTAATGGATTCTCCAATAAGATACTTCCGCTGACTCGTCTTCTGAAGAAGGAGTTCCGTTCCAATGGTCAGAAGAAGCAGAAGAAGCTTTTCAGTTGATGAAGGATAGTTTCACCACAGCACCGGTGTTGCTTCATGCAGATCCCTCTGAGCCTTTTTATTTGGAGACAGACGCATCGGACCTAGCCATCGGAGGGATACTTTCTCAGAGGCACAAGGACACGGGACAGTTACACCCGGTGGCATATCGGTCCCGCAAACTCAACCCTGCGGAATGCAACTATACGATTACAGAAAAAGAACTCCTGGCAATCAAAGATGCCTTCAAAGATTGGAGGCATTACTTAATGAGGGCAAAACACACCGTAACGGTGTTTACGGACCACCGCAACCTAAAATTTTTGCGATCTGCTCAAACTCTCACACCACGTCAGCTGCGTTGGTCTCTTTACTTCGCGGACTTTGATTTTGTTATCACTTTTCGTCCCGGATCCAAGAATGGAAAGGCTGATGTCCTCTCTAGACTCGACACAGAAAATCAAACTTCAGTCATTGAAAACCAGCAAATCATACCTGATGGAAATTCATTGGAACTATCTCCTTAGAACCCTTTGAACATCACGTTCGAAATTTGATGACCGACCTTAAAATGGAGAACTGGGCCACAGAAGATCCACAACGTTTCATTCGCAATGGCCTCCCCTATTTAGGTACCACCCTGTATTTACCCACTAAGGAGCTTCAGCTGAAGGCAATGCAGGAATGTCACGACAACCCTCTGGCTGGCCACAAAGGTGTTGTGAAAACCGAAGAATTACTCAAACGTCGTTTCTGGTGGCCATACATGTGCCGAGACGTCCGTCAATATGTGTTAGGCTGTGAAATTTGTGCACGGGGAAAATCGGACAGGCAAGCTCCTAAAGGTCTCTTACAACCCATGCCAACCCCCCCATATCCTTGGCACACAGTCTCCTTAGATCTGATTGTTGATCTACCTTCTTCCCATGGGTATGATACCATTCTTGTAGTTGTCGACACTTTTAGTAAGATGGCACATTATATACCCTTCAAAGGTACACCCACTGCTAAACAATTGTCCCAACTTTTCAATCAACATGTTATTCGCCTTCTTGGGATTCCTAGGGTCCTCGTTTCAGACAGGGGCTCTCAGTTCCTATCACGATTTTGGAAGGCTTACATCAAAGGCCTTAATATTGACCATCGTTATTCCACCAGTTTTCACCCAGAAACTGATGGTCAGACTGAACGCATTAACCAAGACCTAGAACAACACCTCAGACTTTATTTGTTAGATGAGGAGGGTGACTGGCCTGACCACTTATGGACTGCGGAGTATGCTCACAATAATGCTCTAAATGTATCCACTGGCCACTCCCCTTTCTTTATAAACTCAGTCAGACATCCCAATTCTCATGCTAATTTTGATGATATTAATGTTCCTGCTATTCAAGATATCGCCCGACAGTTAACTAAAATTCATCACTCAGTAACCCAGAATTTGTCGATCGCGAAGGATCGTTACAAACACTTCGCTGACCGAAAACGTAAAAAAGAACCTGAGCTTCATGTAGTAGACTTAGTCTGGTTGAGTACAAAAATCTCAGACTCAAAGGTCCCCGTAAATTTCAGCCTCGTTTTATGGGTCCTTATCCAATTGAGAAGGTCATAAATCCAGTCACTTATCAACTATCTCTTCCTGGTTCTACCAAAATTCATCCAGTATTTCATGTTTCTCTCCTTAAACCAATTCAACCGGGGTTGCGTAGGGTTTCCCCTCCTGATCCTCTGATGGTTAATGGTGAGGCGGAGTACGAGAGTTAAACGAATTTTGGACTCAAAACTCATCCGCAATTAAATTTTCTACCTCATTGATTGGCAAGGTTATGGACCTGATGAACGTTCCTGGGAAAAGAGTACTAATGTCCATGCCCCCGTTTAATTAGAGCCTTTCATGCCAAATTCCCTGCCAAACCACGACCGGAGGAAACCCCGTTGGGAGGGGGTACTGTCAGGACTCACGGGAGGTTTCCTCCTTCTAACTCTATACTGGCTACCATTTTCCCCCTACAAACTTACCAAAAGTCAGATAATCCCTCAAGCTGGAGTGCTTGTTGGCACCGATGGAACTCCAAGATGGCTGCCAACATGCACATACTGCGACAGCACACCGCTGTTAGCAGTCTAGTCTTTTAGGTTTCATGACATCTGGTGAAGTGTGCTTCAACATTCCACTGCGCACTTCACTGAAGAAATAATTTGAAGAGCACCTGTTTTCCCAGCGTCGCGGAAGTCAGTTAGGGTAGTTGCGATAAAATCGGGGTTAGCTTCGTCGGAACTACATTCCCTCACTAATCAGGTTAGTGTTAAACTATGTAGCTAATATAAAACATTCTGTGAGAAAAGGTTATGTGTCAGAGGTAAATTTCTATTTAAAGAGAAAAAGGAAACGAAGTCAGAATATATTTTCCTTCGTTTGAAAACTGGAAATACTTTTCAGTAATTGCTTTCCTTAGCCGAGAAGATTAAATAAAAAGCTTTTTGAATCAGCTGTCTTTTTCAGCTGTTCCAGAATCTGTCAGACACAGGTGTGACCTTTCAACACACAGTGTCTTCTTAGACTGAAACTTGTTCACTCTTCTGAGGCATATTTCTTTCTCATGCTACGTGTTAGGTTTGAAGATAAATAATGTGAAGGCTAGTTACAGAACTCCAGTAATGTTCTCCTCACGTATGGCCAGAATAAATTAACTCTTCAGCAAACATTAAAACCGGGCAGAATAAATTGTGCTTCCAGCAAACATTAAAACCTAAGGCCTGAATAAAATGAACGCTTCCTTTTAACATTTAACCTAAGTTCTGAAGCATTGTTTAAAAACTAATTAAACACAGAAAACCAGTCATCCTCCTCCAGAAACCCCTGTTCAAGGTCCACTCCAGTCTCTTAACAGTGAGTTAATAGAAAGAAAGAGAAACCCAAATAATACGTAAATTAGGAATACAGAAATAAATACTTACCTTATCTTTCTTACATTAAGGAATAGCAGGATCAAGTGCAGATTGTACCTGAGAACGAAAAGGAAAGAGATCTGAGTGAAGACTTCTCATACAACCTAGCAAACAATACATGAGAAGTAGAAGAGAAGTATGCTTCAGTAAACATTCTGGTAAGATAAGTTATTTATACACCATAGAAAAAACAGTAAGAAAACAGTAAGTTAAAAGGCACAGTAAATAAAGGTTTTTACATGTTAATGTTGCAGTCCAGTAAGAAGAAGAAGAAGACGTAGCTGAACAGGCAGAATATTGGAGCAGTCTCTTCTCTGTCCCCAACCCCTTTTCCCCCCTTAGAACTTACCTGCAATGGTATACTAAAAGACCTAGCAGGGTTGGTTCTGAGAAGGGTATTGGGACCTAGCGTCATTCTGCTCCTGTGTGGTTCAGACAGCAATAAGTATTTAGACCCTGACACTGAGCCAGAGAAAAATGACAATCCAGGATGATCCATAAGATGTACAGATATCATTTTGGAACTTTCAGTTTTGATTTTCTCTCACAGGTTCCACCCCATTTTGATATGTCACGAGATAGATATGTAGGCCAAAGGGAAGAAAAACTGCAGTCTCAGGCAGTATTCCCCTGTGTGTGTATAATTAAGTGTCACTACATACAAAACAGTAAATCACACTGACTTTCCTTGTTAGTGTACAGTAACATTATAAGGCCTACCCCAGGTCAATATCTAATCCTGTAGAGTCCCCTCTGTACGAGGCTACCTGTGCGAGATTACCGGGCTGCGTACAACAGTAGTCTCCCATTCGTTGCATGCACACGTGTGCACATGTTAACGTGTAACCAGCCAAGTGCCCCTTATCCTTGTTGGGTGGCTGCGGCCTTATCTTAAAAGCCTGCGTGTACTAATGCATTTTGGGACATGGACAATTAAAAGACTGATATACTTAGCCCAAGTATGATGAACCACTGATTTGTGCAAACTGGACAGGCAGATCTGAAAATTATAAAACTGGTGTACAAGTGTTGCTTTCCTTTCTTTTTGATGCACTGCACAAGCACTATTTTTCACTGTTCACCTATGGAGCACCTATTTGTTGAACTTATATTGACTCGTGTAATTGTTTGATACTTTGGAATGAGATCCATTCTGCAATCATTCCATTTGTTTCAATTTTAATGTTTGTATTGTTTGTATTCCCATGTTTTCTTCTTCCCAAATGAGAAATGGAGTTGCACGGTTAAATTTGGTACAAAGTGTATAATTCACCTTCACTAATCCAACAAAACCAATTGCAGTAAGTAGTGTATTAGGTTCCCACTTTCTGAGGCACACAGGTTTACCCCATGGTTATTTAATATTTTATTTTGGTGATAAGCTGGAGCTAACGAGTGTAACTTTTGCCAAGACAGTGATAAAGGATAATAATAGTATCACAAAATGTGCCGCATTACGCAGCATAATTTGCCTTTTATTGACACATAATTTAGTCAATCCTGTAGCGTAATTTGGTTTTACCCAGCCGTATAATTCCAGTGGCACCGGCAATAAGTGAGGAATATCGTCACAGCAGAAATAAAACAAAATAAAGCACTACTAGGATATAAATCCTGCTTGTATGCACATTCTCACTTACTTTTCTTAAAATGGCAAAATCCTGCACACTGTTTCTGCCATAAAACTATTTTCATGTCTTAATTACTGTGTTATGGGGGCTTGCAGTCTCAATATAGTGGAGTTGTCTCACTTGCACAGTAATAGCAACCACCCCCTGTGACCTCACCCCTGTCCACAGGCATGTTATTTTTTTCAATAAATTTAAAAAAAACGATTGTTTTCTACCTGGGAATGGGCATTGGGTGGACCAGGGGACTACTTTGGGACGGTCTGGCCTACCTGGCTCATCCTCTAGAGCTGGACCTGTATTGTATGGAAATTGTATTTATATAGTGCTTACTACCCTTATCTAGCAATTAAACACCATCAACCAACAGACACCCCCCATGATGTTTTTCCCAGCTCCGAACAAATGGCCAACCAGATAGAGAATGCACCACGATATGACACCAATTGAAGTTAGCACTATACAGATGTGAATAAAGTAAAATAACGTCCAAGATTCCAAACTATCAATCAATCAATCAATCAATCAATCAGGAGTTTGTGAAGTGCGCTACTCACCCGTGAGGGTCTCAAGGCGCTGGGGGGGGGAGGAGGGGGTGCAGCTCTGAGTCAGTCGAAGAGCCAGGTCTTGAGGTTCCTCCTGAAGGTGTGTAGAGTGGGGGAGCATCTGACGTTGATTGGGAGCTCGTTCCAGGCCTTTGCCGCGACGTAGGAGAAGGCTCTTCCACCCATTCTGGCTCTACAGATGCGCAGAGTTTCATCGAGGGCAAGGTCGGCAGAGCGGAGGTTTCTCTTGGGTACGTGGAAGGAGACTCTATCATTGAGGTATTGGGGTCCAGTGTTGTGTAGGGATTTGTAGGCGTGAGTGCTCTTCTCGATGGGGAGCCAGTGGAGGTCTCGCTACATATAGCGGGATGCCGAGGATGTGTTCATATAGCGGGATGCCGAGGACGAGCCTGGCCGTGGTGTTCTGGATGGTCTGGAGCTTGCGAGGCATGGATTTGTTGATTCCGGCATAGAGGGAGTTTCCGTAGTCCAATCTGCTTGTTATGAGTGCATGGGTGACAGTCTTTCTGGATTCGGAGGGATCCACTTGAAGGTCTTTCGAAGGATGCGGAGGGTGTTGAAGCAGGTGGAGGCGACGGCGTTGATCTGTCGAGTCATGGTGAGGGAGGAGTCGAGTATGATGCCGAGGTTCCGGGCGTGGTCTGTGGGAGTAGGGGGTTGCCGAGGGCGGTGGGCCACCAGGAGTTGTCCCATGCTGAGGGGGTGGGTCCAAGGACAACGACTTCTGTCTTCTCCAAGTTGAGCTTCAGGCAGCTGCTGCTCATCCAAGATGCAACGTCTTTCATTCATTCCTGGAAGCTGAGTCTGGTGGTGTCGGATTCCTTCGTGAGGGAGAGGATGAGCTGGGTATCGTCGGCATAGGATACTATGCTGAGTCCATGCAGTCTGGTGATGGCGGCGAGTGGGGCCATGTAGATGTTGAAGAGCGTGGGGCTGAGCGATGATCCTTGGGGTACTCCGCAGTTGATCTCTGTGGATTCGGAGATGAAGGGCGGGCGTCTGATTGTTTGGGTTCTGCCGGTGAGGAAGGAGCGGATCCAGTCGAGGGTGGTTCCTTGTATGCCGGCGTCGTGGAGTATGTCGGTGAGAGTGCGGTGGGAGACGGTGTCGAAGGCTGCAGAGAGATCAAGTAGGATGAGGGCGGCAGTGTGGCCCTGGTCGAGGAGGGTGCGGATGTCATCTGTGGTGGTAAGGAGGGTGGTCTCGGTGCTGTGGTTGCTGCGGAATCCGGATTGGGAAGGGTCAGGGATGGAGTTGTCTTCGATGAAGTTTGTTAGCTGGATGTTGACGATCTTCTCAGTGACTTTGGCCGTGAAGGAGAGGAGAGAGATGGGTCAGTAGTTCTTCAGGTCTGTCGGGTCAGCCGAGGGCTTCTTGAGGAGGGGCTTGACTTCTGCGCATTTGCAGTAGTCGGAGAAAGTGCCGGATTCGAAGGTGGCGTTGATGGAGCGTCGTAGCTTGGGTGCTATGGCAGCGGTGGCTCTGTGGCAGATGTGCGGCGGGCAGGGGTCCGTGGGGGTTCCTGAGTGGATGCTTTTCATGGTCGTGGCGGGGTCTTCAGTGGTGACCGGGGTCCAGGCGGAGATGGTATGCTGACTGTTGTTGCTGGAGTAAGGAGTGGGTGCGGTGTCTGGTGTCTGTTCGTTGAAGTTGTCGTACAGGGACTTGATTTTCAGATGGAAGTAGGAGCCAAGTTTGTTGCAAAGGGAGGGTGTGACGTCCGTAGCTTCGCTGGGGGGTTTGGTGAATTCCTGAATGAAGCTGAAGAGTTCCTTTGAGTTGCTGAAGTTGGCGAGGATTTTGTTCTGGATGAAGGTCCTCTTGGTGGATGTGATGAGTTGGTGGTATTCTGTCATGGTGTTCTTGTAGGTGGTCCGATCTTCAGAGGTTTTGCTGTTTCTCCATATCTTCTCAAGACGTCTGCAGGTGCGCCTGGATTCTTGGAGGTCAGAGGTGAACCAGGTGGCTTTTTCTGGGGCGATGTCTGTCTGAGTTGCGGAGGGGGGCAAGCTTGTCTGCGCAGTTGGTGATCCATCTGTGTAGTTCGTTGGCTGCAGAGATGACGTCGGTCGTGGTGGGACGGAGATCGTGGTTCAGGGTGGAGTTGAGGTGCTCCTCGGTGACCTTGCTCCAGTTCCTTTGCGGGAGCGTGGTGTGGGTTTGAGAGTGGTGGGTCTCTCTAAAGAGAAGTGTATGCAGTGGTGGTCCGTCCGGGGGGTTGCGTGGTGTGGCCGAAGTGGATGTTGTTACCTCCTGCGAAGATGGGGTCGAGGGTGTGTCCGGCCTTGTGGGTGGGGGTGGTGACGAGCTGTCTCAGTCCAATGTTAGCGAAGTTGTCCAGGAGGGTGGAGGATTTGGGGTCGCTGATGTTGTCGAGGTGGAAGTTGAGGTCTCCGAGCAGTATGTAGTCCATTGAGGCAATGGCGTGGGGGGGCGATGATGTTGGTGATGGTTGAGGTGAACGCGGTTCGCGGTTCGCGGTCTGGGAGGTCTGTAGGTGAGGGTGCCACCAAGGGTAGTTCTGGGGCTGGTATGGATGTGGAAATAGAAGTGTTCCGTGGTGGACAAGGAGTCGCTCGTGCTGGAGGTGGTGAGTCGGAGGGAGTTCTTGTGTGTGATGGCGAGTCCTCCTCCCGTGTGGTGAAGCGGTCTTTCCTCTGGATCTTGTATCCGTCGGGGATGGCGGTAGCGATGTCGGGAGCGGAGGTGGAGTTGGTCCAGGATTCCGTGAAGAAGGCGACGTCTGGCGAGAGGGTGTCGAGGAGATCCCAAATTTCTACTGCATGTCTGTGTAGGGAGAGCACGTTGAGGAGGATGCCCCTCAGGGCTTCAGGTGTGCTGGCGTCCAGTGGGAGAGCGCTGGCCATGGGGGTGCGGAGGTCGGTGAAGGATTGTCAGCAGTGTCGGCAGGAGAACTGGCCGTGGGTGGTGTTAGGCATAGACAGCTGGCAGTTGTTGTTCCGTCCAGGGTTGAGTGCGTGGAGGGCAGCTGAGTCATAGCGGTGGGTGGTCGGAGAGCCAGGGTCCCTGGCGCTGGTCATGGTAGGGTCACGGACGGGCGCAGACGGGCTTGCCATTGGCGCGCCAGCTGCGCGCCCCCTGAGTGCATCCGCTGCGCGGCCGCCATTAAAAAGGGTACGGGGGAGGGAACCGCAGCTGGAAGGTGGGAGCAGGAAACCGGCAGGGGGGAGGGCCCGCGGGGGCAGCAGCGGCGGGAAAGGGGGCGAAAACACAACAAGGCACAGTGAACACCAAAAACACTGAAAAAACTGAAAACCAGGCACAATCACAAAAAGGCACAGTAACAGAAAAAAGGCAGAGTAACAGACAAAAGACAGAAAGCCAGAGGCACAGTAACAGGCAACAAAGACAAAAGACAGAACAGAGAAGGCAGCCGAGTGGACCAGCAGAAGAGCAAGGCTCCCCCACTGGACCACCAGGGATGAGGCGCAGGCAGGTGTCTTCGGTTGGAGGAGGGCCTCGAAAACACCTACCAGAGAGAGGTGCTGGGGCAGCGACGCAGAGACGGAGCTGCACGAGGGGAGAGCAGGGATCACTGAGCAGAGGTCAGAGGTTCTGCTCCTACAATAAAGCCCCTTTCCCAGAGCAGCCCTGAAGCTGCACTCAGCACCACTCCCACTCACCTTTAGCTGCTTCTTGGGTCTGCGCAGTGGTGCCAAGGCTTGGCATTACATTTGAAAGTGTGGTAAGCGTGTCATTTAAGCGTGAAGCCGCAAGGCAAGTACATAACATGTTTGCATCATAGATGCAACAATGTAACTACCAGTCGTGTAGTATGAGGATATTATAGGTCATCAGAGAAGTTATGTGCCACATAAAGTTAAGGCTGTAAGCCCTAGTGCTTGTAACAGGGTTGACAGTGACTAAAAATCAGTGGTGGTTGGTGACATACACTAATGGTAGGGCGAGCATTATTTTGGTACGCACTGTGAGAATCTAGCAGTGCCTTAAGGCTCAACGCCTCAGAGTTTGCACTACAAAATCAGTCTAGCACCTGAACTCGACCCAAACGTTTTGGAGTGCTTTACTTAAGCACCAGTTACACTACACATGTTTACCTTCATTTTTTTATGTGCACTGGGGAGATTAAGTGCTTTGCCTAGAATCACAGGATGTTAAGCGGTGCCAAGACTCAAATCTGCTACCCTAACCCCAAAGTCAACATCTCTGCGGCTGTCCGAGGCCCCCGCAGGGGGCCACTAAAGAGGGCAGCCCTCTAGTGCCAGCTGGGCACCCCACACCCCCTTAGGGGCAGGGACTCAGGGAGGAGTCCCCCAAGCCTGGTCGCAGCGCGATAGGCGAGAATCACGTCCGGGCGCGAGGACAGGGGAGGGGTATAGGCCTCCCCCACCATCTTGTCCCCCTCTTTCGCGCGCCCGGACACGCCGTCTGGTGGGGGACTCCTCCTCGAGTCGAGTCCCGCATTCTCGGCCGTCTTGCGGCGTGTGCCACCTGGACCCCGGCCGAGCCTGTGTGCACGGTGAGTGAACCTCCCCAACCCCACTAGTGGGCAGCCCCCAGGCCGGTTTGCGTAGCCCAGCCATTGCCGAGGCTTCTGTGCGCCTGAGGGCGAGGTGGGGGTTGTGGTTGCTCCCGGCACGCCCAGGCCAGCATCCTGGGCGCAGGCCACTCGTACGGGTCATGCGCCCCCGGGGGCATCGGGGCGAGACAAGGCCTTGTATCTGGTCAGGCTCCCGGGTTTCTGGGGGGGCTTGAGAATGGCGTAGGAGGAAGACATGCTTGGGGGGGGGTTGGAGCGCTGCCGGCGCCGTTTAACCCCGCACCCCCTTCCCCTGTAGCTTGGTGGGGTTTTGCAGACTGCCTTACGGGCCTTCCTCAGGAGCTGCAGATGGTCGCGGGAGTGATGATCACCCCCCCCCAGGTCCCACCACGCGGGCAACCGCCCCTGAGAGATCCCCGTCCCATGGGTTGGCCTTCTGCCCATGGTTTCCAGCGCTGTAGAGTGCTTGTTGGTATTCGGGGCGAAGGATTGGGGCGGGCAAAAGGGTGGTTTCACTCTCCCGCTGCTCATCCCGGTCGTCCAGCGCCTAGCGGGAGGTGGTCAGCTCCTCGATCGATTTCCCAGCACGAGACCGGGCCCTCCGCAGGTGGTCCTCGCAATACATGTGGGCCACTGGAGCGAGCCCTCACAAGCTTACTGAGGCTACGAAGCGGGCCGCATCCCGCCTTATTTTATCTGCCCCCCCTGCAGGGCCGGGGCGCAGTCGCTTGTGCGGCCGGGGCACCCATTGTGCGCACCCACCTTTACGGCCGCGCTCAGGGCGGCGCCTGGGCCGGTGTTACGCCCGGGCAGTATAGACCGCACGTCCCGTGGCCAGGCATTCTTTCAAAGGGTAGGCACGCCGTATGGTAACACCTCTCGGAGCAGGACTTGCGTGGTGGGGGCGACAGCAGCGAGCCCTGCGGCGCTCACCCCTTCCCGGTTTACAGGGGGGGGGAGGGGGCTGCGATGGCAGCCCATCCCTGGGCCTCAGCCCGCGTGGGCAGGTTCTTGCGAGGTGGAGCAGGCATGGGGGCGGAGCAGGAGGGGGGGCAGTGAGCCTCGTTTGGGTCCCTCACCCCTCCGTTCCTTAGTAACCGGCAGCGCTGCTTCAGGGTCCCAACGAGGATTGGGCGGGGCAGCGAGTGTCGCATGGCTCCCCTCTCGCGGCTTCACTCACTATTCCGTGCCCCAGCAGCACGTTCCAGTTTCTGGGCCTCAGCTCGGCGCGCGGGAGGGCGGGCGGACAGCCAGTCTCGTTGCCCCCTACGCTGCCTCTGCTCGGCTGAGCAATTGCCGAGGCCCGGCTCGCAGGGTTCGGATGTTGCATGTGGGGAGGGCAGCAAGCATCGAGGGCTCCCTCTCCACCCGAGGCGGGTGCCGTCCTGGTGCCCGTTTCCGGGCGTCGGCCCGTGGGCACAGGAGTTATAGAGGAGGCTATAGATTTGGGCTGAGGCGAGCAACAGTGCGTCAGCATCTACAGTCCTCCGCCCCCGCTTTAAGCATGCGGGGGCGGCTCGGAAGGAGCAAGCGAGCCAGCAGTCTGTGGGGAAGCGGGGGGGGGATCGCGATGCAGCATCGTCCCGGACAGCGAACCGCCACTTGAAGGGGGACGGTCTCAGGAGTGTGCGTGCTGTCCCTGGTCCGAGGGGCAGGTGACCACCATGGGTCTGCGCCTGCCACCTGCTTATCCCCGTTTTCAGGGAGTCCGTGCTGGCTGCCTGCTTTCTATGCCTTCGTGTTTCAGCCGGCTGCGGGGAAGCTTGATCCGAGCTTTTCCTCCACGCAGGGGGCTGGCTGCCTTCTCCTTGCCCAAGAGCTACAGATGCAGGCGTGCTCTGTGAGTGCCGCGGAACTGGTCCTACGGCCAGCTGTGCAGACTGCTAGGCCGGCGGAGTCACTGGCGGGATGGGAGGGCCCCGGGATTGTATTCTGTCTCGTGTGACATCTTTGGAATGCGGCGTACATTTCGAAGCATTTGTTTTAATAGGGGCCAGATTGAGCCTGAATATCACAATGCATGTCTTTCTTGCAAAACGGCTGTAAGTTAATTAAAGGCTGTTTCCTTGTGGGTCTGCCTGCAGAGCGGCTAGGGAAACAACCAAAGGTGGTGGGGACGGATGTCTCCTCGAACGGGCCTGGTCTGGTTGCAGCAAGGCAGGAGCCTGAGAATCGCTATGTGTGGCAATAGATTGTAGTTATGTTATGATAACTTAAGGTATCATAAAATTTTTACGGTGTTTAGCGGAAAGGGCACAAGAGCAAGTCGTCCCCGGTTGTAAGGTAACGAGCGCTCATATAAGCGAGCCAAACATCTTGTCACGGCGATGCAAGAGGGGGAGGGGCGCCCAGGATGTTTTGGGAGCCCTTGCGCTGTTGTACCCTCTGCCGTTTGCGCAGTGCGCCAACTGAACTGAAAGAATTCGTTGTGCCTGTCACTTGCACTAAATATCATGTGTCATGGGGGGATGAGGTATTTGCAGGGTGGCCACAAACTTATCTAACTGATGTTAAATTTTCCAGGCCCGTCTCGAACTAGTGGCAGTATTTACAACAAGTGGGTCTCCAGCACAGAGCCCATGCTATGGTTTGTTGAGTCGCCTTTGTGTAGTTCGATCATTGGAGGCATTTGCGACTGCACTATGGAGCTGTGCCTCATGGCCCATGATCCCAGCTGGCTGGTTCGTGTATGGCATCTGCATTCCCTCTTTTGTGTGCATGGCGTCCGCTTTCGGGCAGTCTAGCGGGGGCCAGTGGTGAGTACTGACCCCGCAGGTTCATTGGTCAAATTCGTGTGGTCTCAGCCAGGGGAAAAATTGAGCAGCGTGGTGAGTGCATGCAGCTAATTGTTGTACTGTAAGTATAGCTCTGTGTCTAGTAGAGCAGTGCTTAGCCTCAACCTGTTTAGTAAGTCAAGGAAATACGATCGCAATTTGATCATAATTTCTATTTTGATTCGCATTTTGCAAATTGTTTGCTTTTACACGATTGTTGATGGAGGGGCCAACATACATGGAAATCACTTGTATAATACGAGCACGTAGGATTGTTAGCAATCGCTAACTTCGCTGGGCGCTTTTGCTGTCAGTGTTGACAGATGACCTCTGGTGTATTCTTGTTTATGGCCATTCCGCGCCTTTGAGTGGGCAGGGGATCTTGGCTCAATTTGGCCCATGGGCACGGTTGCCGCGTGCCCTCCATGGCACAGGGGCGGTACTGTTAGGAGAACGGCGGGATGTGGGTCTTTCCTTGTTTTGCATTGCTGGGCAACAGGGGTTTTGGTGCTCCGCATTGCGGTGGGCATTACATGGAAGTAAGTGTTCGGGGTAACGTGGCGTTCTTTCTCGTTTAACCAGTTTCATGTTTTCATCGTGATTTGTACTGACATTTTGGGCTAACCTGTGTTGGCATGTTGGTGGACTTAGGGTCACGCAACAACTGCAACAGGAAGGGGTCTTCCGATACATTATACATGGTTTAGTATCCAGGCCACGGAGTGGCTGCGTGACACTCTGGTGTTGGAAGGGTCAGCCGGTTGGCAGGCAGTCTAGATCTGGGTTCCTAGTTCGGGCCTGTCCAAGCATGGGTTCAAGTGCCAGATGTCGGCCCTGGGATATTTATCACAGGCCTGCAGAACAGATTGTGGCGAATCTGGTGAATACAGTGGGCTCACTCCGCAGGGTAGTAAGCAAGAGCCCAGCACTTTTCCATGGGGCTGTAGGGTGGCGCAGGCAACTATGTTGTCACAGCCAAAACAACAAAGTTTTCATTAACGCCGCAAGTGCAGGGGCATGGGGGCCTCATGAGAGTAACTAGCCCACTACACCCTTACAATGTACTGTGTAACCCAACTTGAGG
Organism: Calotriton arnoldi; assembly: GCA_963921515.1. Taxonomy (NCBI): domain Eukaryota; kingdom Metazoa; phylum Chordata; class Amphibia; order Caudata; family Salamandridae; genus Calotriton; species Calotriton arnoldi. Next base: position 40,869 of record CAWUFW010022736.1, on the reverse strand, counting down.
GGAGGGGGTACTTTACTTGTGCACTTTCAACCATGAAGCCAAGTTTACTCAGCGGGGCTCTGCTCACACTGATGTGGGCCAAGATCACACACAGCATAGGATGAGAGTGAGGGGTCAGTCATATATGGCGATTTATGAGTATTTGCCAGAGGTAGCGAATGTGACCTCACAGACTTGATCAGTGATAATCTCATGGTTCATCTTTTGTCCCAATTGCGGACAGGCTCTGTTTTGCAAAGAACAGTACTTTGTCTCATTCGAGTGCCGCACTTGCCTCTTTCGCAGTATAACAAGGTCAAGTTTGTCTCCAATGCGGGATTGTGCGCCGCCAGTCCGTTTGCAAAAGGGCTGCTGCTTTCTGGTTTCGGCACCTGGCATGCGCGCAGGTGGCCTGTCTGGCTGTTGCGGGAGTGCGGAGGGACTCCGGTGGTCTCTACAGTTCCCTGATAAACTGCTTCTAGTGGTTTCGTCTGGCTACAGCTGGGTTTCACACACATGTCGACATGTTTATTGGCTGTCGCAGCACTTGGCCATCAGTCCGTACCCTCGTACTGGGGATCACCCAGGGAAAAGGGCACTTTAGTGCTTAGTCACCCATGAACGATATGTACAAACTGGCACGCGGTGCTTTGGGGTTTGTGCCACCCGGAGCTGGGGGCGTATGTGGGCACACGCATTGCCCGTGCATTGTGCTTTGGCCGGTTTGTTTAATCTTTTCATAGGGAAGAGATATGCAGGGTACCTAATCGCTCACAGCATGGCACATCAAGGGACGCAAACCGGGTTGTTACCCATTAAATGTTTTATAATATATGCTTGGGGCACCTGCAGCAGTGAGGGATGCTTCCTGAGTGCCTAGGACTTGAGGTTTGGTAGCACTCCCCTCCCCCTGGGCTTTCAGCAGAATGGCCACAGGCTAGGGCAGGTCAAAGGGGGATTCCTGCGCGGTGCTGGTAGAATGTCACGCACCGTTAAGGGCATGTCACTACTAAAGTCGTCCCAAAGTTTTGGGGTCAAAATGGGTGGAGCAGTAAGACTAAAGGCATTTGGAAGCTTTTAGCATTCCCTCATTTAGTAAGGGCAGCTATCTGTACAGAATTACCAGCGAGTGGGGTAACATTCACCGGTTATTCAGCGCCATCATGTCTCCGCCCACGAGTCCTAGTAGTGCTCCCACCAAGCCGGACGCTATAGAGAAGTTGGAAACATGGCGACTAGCATTGGCACGATCGCCGAACCTCACATGGGCCTTACAAATTCAGTTTCAGCATAGGTACTTGTGGTGAAATCCCGGCATATGGGATTTGGTTGACCACAAAGGAGAGAACTGGTTAACATGTTGGTTATGTCATTGAATTGGACGATATGTACACAGCAACAGGTGGATAGGGCATGGGTGCATGCGGCACATTTGTTAATGGTGCTGGATAATTATTGTTTTCTCTAGGTAACTGGGATCTCGTGCCCAGGTGCTGTCTTTTGGCCGTCAGTTACCAGCAAAAATGGTGGGAGATTCAATTTTACATTTACTTTGCTGTGTTACGCTAAGTGCAGTTCCTACCGGCAGCTAACGGGGTTGTGCTAACGGAGCTGTAGGACAGTGGCCCATTGGCCTAGTGAGTTATGTAATCCCTGTGAGGTCATGATGAGGCTTGGTAGCACAGGGTAATAGTGGCAGATGAAACTAAGTTTCTCCCGTATGGTCGATACAAAGGGTAATAAAAATAACCTGGTATGGGGTCTCTTCTGTAATGTGCCACAATGGGAGTGCGGTTGGCACATTAAATTTACACTTCTTCTGGGATAAGCCAAAGTCCCTGCCTGGCCACCAAGGGGTGGGCAGGTGTCCGCTTAAGTATGTACTCCCTTCTCCTGACTAGAGAGGTGGGCTCGGACATGCTTAGGTGCATACCCTAGCCAACCAGAAACTCCATTTACTACATGGTAGAGAATGCATAGGAGTTGTTTGCAGTCCATTCGCATCCGCCCCACAGGGCGAAGGCTTTAGGGCACAAGGTTTGTGGAGGGCTCCTGTTTGGGAGGGTGACTAAAGGGACACAGGTGGTGTGACGGCAAAGCGAGACTGTCAGCTGATGCTGGGTTGGAGGTTCCGTATCACCTACCAGAAGGGTGCCAGGTGGCAAGACCAGTAAATAATGTTTAAGCATGATATAGATGCTGGTCAGGAGAGGTTTGTCAAAGGTATTACACTTATGCCTGGCATTCACAACCCATCCACACCAAGCCTATTGCCCAGGTCCTGGGCCGCATACACACAGCCCGGTACCAGGCACCTGCGGCTGTCAGGCCATGAGTTACTAAATTACAACTGTACAGTGGGCATACTTGCTGACCGGGCAGATGGCTACGGCCTCCAAGGGCTGAACAGTCAGACACCAGTCGCCTCAATCACAAGGAACACGACCAGCATAACTTGAATCTTGGCCTTGAGAAAGCCCTCGGCCGATGGGCCACACGGGCGAAACACGTGTCGACTGTCTTTGTCTTATGCCTGTCTTTGTCTTATGCATGTGAATAAGAATAAACACCAGGCATTTGAAACCTACCAAAGAAATATTGGAAATTATTCCGTTTACTAAACACAATTTAAGAAGGCACAACCCTCCACCCCCTACCAAACCAGTAGCAGTGAGTGTGGTTTGCCCACAGTGCAGTTGTTAGAAGAATTTAAATTCCATGCACAGGTTAGGCTGAACTTGCTACCAGCGGGTCTAGTGTGTGAGCGGGTTAACTGAACAGGTAATTTTCCACCGCTGGGGTTGCCCTGGGGTGGGCAGTGTGAACACCCCTGCCCCCTATCCGGGGGCTCTCGCAGGGAGGGTTCTAGCCTGTCGACTTTTCCTGCAGTTAAGGTCAAATGCCCTGCCCGGTTAGCTATATTAGCCTAACTGGGCAGGGGTGCTGTCAGCTAACACATTGTGCTGCGTCCCCAAGAAAGGGGGAACAAGGTGCCAAGTACAAAAGGCAAGGCGAGCAGTGTGAACCCCCCCCCCTCCTATTCGGGAATATTCTGGGAGGAAGGGCAAAGTAGGACTTAGCCAATCCTTAAAGTTAGGCACCATATGGCAGCCAGTGCGCACTGCATTAATCACACGGATTCTCTAGCTGGTATCCCTAGGGGGTCCACCACGAAGGGAGCTGAGCTGGCGAAATTCCCATAAGAAATAAGGGATGCACGGCAAGGGCAGGAGGGCACCCTGGCTCATCGTCACACACGTCTAGTTATGGACATTCCTGTGCGTCATGAGTTAGAAAGCAAATGGACGGTGCAAAGGTTAAAGTATAATCCTTCTCGCCCGAATAGCCAGAAGTAGGCAGGTGGGTGTGGGAGCGGTCTCCCAACAAGCGGGCAGCTGTCCCTTAAGTGGGGACACAGGTGCGCTAGACACACCGTCCTAGTAGGACGGCAGCTAGGTGAGCTCAGCAAATCCATGGGGCAATGTGAGCCAGGGAATCCGATCTGCCCTGCCCAGAGTTGGCACGGGGCTGAGTTATGTATGTGAAGTAGTGGAACTTTCCCACAGGAGGGTGGATAGTTTTGGCACAAATTCACAGGGCAGAAGGGCCTTTGTGTTGCATTAGACACTAGCTGATCCAGGCTATCGGCAAGGTCTATGGTGATACAGATGGGGTTCATCTATCACCAGGGGAGGGATCTCTTCCCTAGCTTTGCAGGAGGCCTGGAAATGAGAGGTTGCAGGTAAGAAAGGAGCTTTTGGTGGGGGCTCTGGCGGCGACGGTGGCCACCTCCAGAGCTGTGGCGGAGTTACAGGGCGATCTGGAAGCAGAAGGGTACAGAAGGGTACCTCTGCGCGGCACCATGGTGGGTGCCAGAGCCAAATCCTAGGAGCCTCATGGGAGGTTCCTAGAAAACCGTGTCGGCGCCCCGTTAGTCCTTCGGGCGGTTGTGGGCCTGAACAACCGGGGGTTTGCTATGCTACGCTCCGCCCTGAAAGGGGCGTGAGTAATAAGGAACCATGTGTCACGTGATCCGGGAAGAGGATCACCAGAAGTGGCAGCACAGATGGGGTTCGCCCCAGTGCTGCTTGGCTCATCAGGCGGGCAGGCGGCCCAGACGGTTGCCTGCCCTTGGATCGCCCGTAAGATAACCCACCATATTACATAACGGTGTATGTAATAAACCTGCAGCAATTTTTACCCAAACAAGAAATGTGTTGTGTGATTATTTATGAGCATGCATGTTATGTTGGAGGGGTGGGGTAGGTTGCCAATGCTGGTACTATGCGGCTGTCTGAGGCCCCCGCAGGGGGCCACTAAAGAGGGCAGCCCTCTAGTGCCAGCTGGGCACCCCACACCCCTTAGGGGCAGGGACTCAGGGAGGAGTCCCCCAAGCCTGGTCGCAGCGCGATAGGCGAGAATCACGTCCGGGGCGCGAGGACAGGGGAGGGGTATATAGGCCTCCCCCACCATCTTGTCGTCCTCTTTCGCGCGCCCGGACACGCCGTCTCCCACCCTACCGCTTACCCGGCGTGGTTCGTGGCAGGCAGGAGGCAGAGAATGTTGTAATGTTGTCTTTTTCGTTGCAGGCGGAGTTACAGGGCGATCTGGAAGCAGAGGGGTACAGAAGGGTACCTCTGCGCGGCACCATGGTGGGTGCCAGAGCCAAATCCTAGGAGCCTCATGGGAGGTTCCTAGAAAACCGTGTCGGCGCCCCGTTAGTCCTTCGGGCGGTTGTGGGCCTGAACAACCGGGGGGTTTGCTATGCTACGCTCCGCCCTGAAAGGGGCGTGAGTAATAAGGAACCATGTGTCACGTGATCCGGGAAGAGGATCACCAGAAGTGGCAGCACAGATGGGGTTCGCCCCAGTGCTGCTTGGTTCATCAGGCGGGCAGGCGGCCCAGACGGTTGCCTGCCCTTGGATCGCCCGTAAGATAACCCACCATATTACATAACGGTGTATGTAATAAACCTGCAGCAATTTTTACCCAAACAAGAAATGTGTTGTGTGATTATTTATGAGCATGCATGTTATGTTGGAGGGGTGGGGTAGGTTGCCAATGCTGGTACTATGGCCCTTCCACATTTTAACTCACAGATACACTCTGCAGTGAAACAAGTTCATTGCAACAGTGCCTAGCGACTTAAGAGCTGTTACCACTGTTGCATTAAACCTGTTCCGCTGCAGACTATCTGGGGCATAATTACAAGCCCCTACCGCCACAGGAATGTCATTTTTTTTACATTCCTGTGACGATACAGGCTTTACCTTATTTACAAGGCAGCGTTAAGCCACTTGACGTGAATTGGGAGGGCAATGGGTGTTGCTGTGGGCGTTCCACTGCAACACCCATTGATTTTGACGATGCCTCCTATTTACAAGGGCAGCATAAATAGGAGGCAGCGCCAAAATTAAGACCAGGGAAAACCTGGTCTTAAACAGGCGAAAAGAGGAGAAATTATTTATTTCTCCTCGTTTCTGCTGTTTCCATGTGTGCTGCGTTGTGCAGCACACATAGAAACAGCAAAAGGCAATTGATTGTTTATGTCCAGGAAGGGGACCCTTCTTGCACATAAACAATTTAAAACAATGACATATTGTGACTTCTATGTGTGCTGCATTAAGCAGCACACACAGAAGTGACAAAACGCCATTTAAAAATTGTTTATGTGCAGGAAGGCAGACCTTCCTGCACATAAACAATCTTCCCCTCAATGCAGACACCCTTGCACTACGGTGCAAGGGTGCCTGCGTTAGCGCTAGGCTGCTTAATTTAGCGCCAGGGCAGTGGGAAACTCAGGGCTGCACCATATTGTTGTAAATATGGTGCAGCCCTGCTTTTCAGAAGTGGTGGAGCGTGGCATTAAGCCGAGGAGGCTAACGCCATGCTCCGCCACTTCTCCAGTAAAAATACCCCATTTTGAGTTGACAAATCCCCACCCTCTGCGTTTGCCATAAACTTATCTGCAACACCTCCAAAGTGTACCCTGTCGTACCGCATGCTCATCTGCTCCTTTTTTCAGCATTTTGAGGGGTGGCGGAGAGCATACAAACACCGCTGCCACTCTTGCTGCTGACGTCAAACGTGCTGCCGGCTCCATCTCCACCAGGCACCAATAAATACAGTCACGTCACTGCAACCTGAACTTACTGCTTTAAAAACAGCCAATCCATGCCTTGTTCTCAAGCTGTTTTTACTAGTAAACAGAATGAGAGCAAAGCAAAAATTGGTTTGAGCAGGGGAACCCAGCGCTCCAAAGGCAGCTTCGCTGTGTTTTCCCCTGGCTCATTAGCAGTGCAGTTCAGTACCCTAAAGTGCACATGTCTAGTTGGCCACAGTAGTAGATCTGTCCAACCAGACATGCGCACCTGGCTTTAGCTGCTGACTGCCAATCAGCAGGATTGGCCACGCCCTGCCCTACACACAAACGAGTAGACACACAAAACAAGCCATGCCTGCAGTATATATTCATATGGCATTTTATGTGGCACTTTGAATTGGCAATGCGTGTGGGGGCTACAGAGGTGATGGGTCAACGCTCCCATGCTCAAATGAAGAAACCGCTGCTGCTTAAACTGTACTCATTGGGGTCATTACTCTGTATAATACCAAAATGTCAGGAAACGTGTTACTATTTTTAGAACTGAAGCATTTGTTTGTTTGTTTTTTGTCTTTTTTCTCACAGTGCAGCTGATGGTAAATTTATGCATTATGGCTGCTTCTTTCTCAGAGACAAATCACATCTCCGGTATGCAGATGTCACATGGGAGCTTTTCTGCCTGTGTATTTACTAAGGTCCCAGCCAGAGGATTATAAAAAAAGTTTTACCTCCGAGAAAAGTAAATGGTATTGTTCGTAACAGTTGCATAAGTGCCAAATATTGTTTTAGTCACCTTTTTCCTTCGGAACTAATTTATAAGATCTTGTACAATTGCCTCACTGCATTTCACTGAGACAGGCTCAATGCACCGTGCACGTCAGATAAGGATGCAATAGCAGCACCTGAAACCAGGCGTGCAACACCCATTGGGCTGAAAGGGCTTCAGCTGTAGGGTGCATATGTTCTGGCAGTCATAGGCTTTGCATAGGAAGGGTTCCCTTCCAGTACAAAATACTATGCTTGCACATAGTTAACCCTTTCCCACTCTGTACGTGTGCTGTGCCATGCAGCACACGTGGAAAATGTTTAAAATTTGGAGAAATTAAAACATTTCTCCAAGTCAAAGACAGCCTCAAAGATGTATTCTTTTTCTGCGTAGAGCTGTCTACAAATGTTAGTAGCTAGGCCTTTGCATTAGAAATCATGGATGGGTGCATAGGAACACCGATGTACTACTCATGATATGATGCCTTAACACAAAGCACCGCTAGCGCCACTTTGTGTTACTTTAGGGCTACTTTACAGCACCAATAAAGTTGTGCACAGTAAGGTAAATGCCAAATCAACAGCTACCACCAGTTTGTGTCACTTTTGTGACACCAACCCAGCGCAAATTGTTAGTAAATCTGCCCGTACTTTTTAAAGATTAAAAACAAGTGCATTAAAAATATATATTTTTAGTAATACACAATCAGACTGTACACAGTGCAAGCCTTTTTTCATAAGCTTCCATTAGAAGGATGCACCCCAGAATACAGCTGATAACACCATTACATTACCACTCAAAAAGAATAAACCTTTGTTACCATGAAGCCTCAAAACACTTCATCAATTAAAGCCATGTACTGGCTCCCAAGCACCCTTTAGATTTGCTGATAACCAATGGAACACATTTACATTTCTTTCAGGTAGCAGGTACCCTGGCAAGTAGGTTTATTTCTTTTTTCACTGTTTGCCCTTTGCTTCACAGAGCAGAAGAACCCACACCCCAGCTTCCTTTCCTTTCAGTCAGGGAAACCTGAAGGCCATATCTGTTCTGTAATGGTTGTTTAAAAACAAACCAAAAAAAGGATGGTGAAAATTGAAAAAGATTGGGACTGTCATTCCCAATACATCCCTCCACTTCAAACCATTTTGGTAGAGGAGGCTTTGTTTTTTATTGGTTCCCATGCCTCATGGTGGGCCCTGATTGGGAACTGTGTGGAACGCAATTCCCAAGTGGAAATCTGTTCCACACAATTATAAAAGGTCCAGTGTTCCTTCACTCAAATGTACTGGGTGGAGGCACAACAACCCCAATTTTACAGAGCATAAAATCCAACAGGTAAAATCACTTTTGAAAAAGAATGCATTGCAGCCTCGACCCCTTTACATGACCCTTTCCCTAACTTCAGACTAGGCACGGGGGAGAATTACATGCTCCTCCTGAAGGCCAAAAAGCTCCACATCTTCCTTCACCTTCCTCACCCTCTCCTGCTCCCAGCCTTAAAACAAACCTCCCCCTGCACATGTTTACCACAGCGCAGTTTTACCACCTGCTTAAAACCGATGCGGAGTTTGCACCCCACAGTACATTGCAACTTGTAAAGGGAGCAGTGACGGGCTACTTCAAGTGCCTGGGGATAGATGAATAGAGATGAAAGGCCTGGTTATCAGATTCCATCATATCTACAAATACACAGAAGGGTAATTAATTACAATTTAACTTCAATAAAAAAGACAGAAAAAGCAAGATTCGATTATATCTTGTATAGGTTTTCAGTATATTTAGTGGAAGCAATCAAGGCTGGTGGCAACTTTTAGAAGCAATTTATCAGAAATGATGGGTTGTGGCTCTTGTCCTTTGGAGATGGAGCCTGAGGGATACCGTAGGGGCCTGCGCCTGACCTATGGGCAGAATGAGACATAGCTCAGCTATGAGAAACCTGCACATATAATTCATATCTAACCAGAGCCACACCTCTCCCACCTAAAGAAAACACCTCTATGATCAGTTTCTCATGGTTCATTGAAAGACAGATTTAGTATTTGCCTTAACATATGCCTTGTGCGTTTGTTCTCCGGTATGGTGTCTACGCAGAGGCAGTACAGCAGTACTCCCCATGTACAGGCCCAGCACTGTTGTGTCCTGTCTCTGCAAACTAGTGTAGTTTGGCAGCAAAATGCTTGTGAAACATTATTCTGCTGATAAACGTAGCCTTGGTCTGTCAAAAGCAGCTTTTGGGTACAATATTTTACCAACGTAAAAGCATTACACTGATAATGAAAACACTACTTTGTGCACTACTTGTTCCAGTGTGACAATGACAAACTGATAGCCATATTGTATGCCTTGTTTCTCTCTTGTGGTCAATTCAAGCTTTCCCCTTTCTCTACCCAGGACAGGCTAATTGCTATAAATGGTATAGACAATTATTGACAACCATTATAGAGAATATGATCATTCTTTTCAAATTACGTTTGGACACATTTGTTACAAATATTGAATTTTATAATGCACATTTCCCCTGAAAGATTTAAAAATAACATTGACATTTTAGTGGATTTCACACTTTAATGTGTTGGGGCTTCAGAACAAAATTAAAAAACATGGTTGCTGTTATTATAATATATGCTATTAAGTGGCACTATTTCTGTTTCTGTTGGAGTGACCTATTTGCAGGACACTGCACATGAGACACACATCAGGATACAGATTTAGCCCTCTAAACGTAGGTACCTCATGCATCGGTTTGTCGATATTCGAAAAAATGATAATCTAAACTAACTTGTTCTCAAAGCAAACTAGTGATAATGCAACAAGTGTTAGAGGGCAGGTTAATGGAATGTGGTTGTAGTTTGCACCACCTGCAGGACACTTTGGCAAATAAGTATATACATAACACAGTTTAGCATGTATTAGTTGTGAATAATCATGTAACACCTTGAAGAAACTGTTGTTTAAGAAAATTCCCTTTGACCTATGCACAAGATCTAAATTAGACTTATTCTGCTCTTCTGTGCAAGTAAGTTTAGGCTTAGGTTTAGCTTTGATAGGAACATCCTCAGCAGATCATCAGACTTATTAATTAAGCAATCAAAAGAATAACAGAAACCATTTATGCTTCAACCACTAGTACTCCATGTTGATTCAATGAAAGAATGACCATGGTTTTTCTAAACTCAGAAATGAAAAAGGCAAAACTCAAAGATAGCATAAAATAAACACTTTTACTTGTTGTTTCTACTTGTGCAAATCTACAAAACTGCTGATTAATTTGTGAATAGTACATCGAAGTCAATTACTTCATAAGTAATCCCTAACTCTACGTCATCTTCTTCTAAAATGACATCCCTGCTCTTCTACAGGAACTTCAGACTTAAGAAGTTCCACAAGTTCAGTATGACTGTTCATTCATCAGAAATCATCAGTTGAATTCAGTTCAGTCAAAACAAAAATCAATCAATCTTCATTGTGGAAGCTTAGATCGACGAGGTTTTTAATAAACGTTAGGTCAAGTTTTAGTCTCTTGTGTCCTCAATTCAGCGTCACTCTCAGCAAAGTATGCCCATTCAGGGGCTGAGTACCTTCGACTAGGCACCTGTGTTCTTGTTGATCTCCTGAATACTGTGTATTCAATGTGACTTTCACTTTGCTAACTTGCCTCTGTCTCTTCGTTAATGGTTTATGAAATGCATTCGTTAGACACAGTTGCTCTCAACCTCTCACTCTTCTTTGACCACCACTGAACAAATTGCTTGTTTCCATTTATTCCTGTCAATTTACACAAGCTGGTGATCTCTGCTCTGGTTCTGTCCAGAGCCGATTACTGCAACGGCCTTTTTATCAACCTGAGGACTAAATGCCTAACTAAACTACAGATTGTACAAAATGCGGCAGCGCGCATTTTGCTGGACATTCCCAAGCACAAATCTGCCATTGATGCACTAAAAGAGTTACACTGGCTACCAGTGAAAAGACGCATTGAGTTTAAAGCTCTTTGCATAGCATTTAAAGCAACCCATGACATAGGACCAGCCTTTTTCAAGCAGAACCTCCAACGGTACAATTCTACGTCCCATCTACGCTCAGCTCAGCCTCACAATCTGGTGATTCCCAGGTTCAAGAAAAGCTCCTGGGGCGGCAGAAGCTTTTTGGTCGGTACTACCAGACTTTGGAACTCTCTTCCCCAGAGGTTAAAAGACGAAACACAATTGTTGGCTTTCAGGAAAGCGTTAAAAACATGGCTGTTTAATCTCTGATTCTTAATTAAGATCTTACGGCTTATTTAACCTGATGAGCTAGCACCTTGACACCTTCGGGTAATTGTATTGCGCTATATAAATCTCTTTTTCATTTCATTTCATTTAATTTCATATAATTTCATTTCTTGATCTCCCTAAATGGTTTGTGAGAACTGGATTTCTCATTCCTTCATTCATGTGTTAGCAAGTAACCCATTGGTGACATAACATTGCTGCAGCAATGTGAATCTGCGATTAAACCAATGAGTTTTGAAGAAACATCTCGACCTACTTGTGTAGCATCATGAAAATGTCAGGCTATAGGAACCACCATGGAGTCAGGCAAGACAGGTCTCACATCTGATGACACCCAAACCTCATCCTCATGTTCCACACATCCTGCCCTTACCCACCTTTCCTGTTCACATTCTGGCACCTGCAAGCTCTTAACCTACTCCCGTATATCAGCAACAGTCAACATTAAATTTGTAGAAACATCATCATTCAGCTCATTAGCATGTTTTGGGATCAATGTACAAGGCGCAAGAGCACAATACCTTGCCATTTCATCGGCATAGCAATTCCCAGCCATTGCGTAATCATATCTGCTCCTGTGCACTACAGCTATTTCAGCAGGCAATTGCAATGCATTCAACAGATCCAGAACATGGTCCCAATTTCTAATGGGCAAACCAGATGAATTCATGAAACCTCTCTGAGACCACAACTGCCCAAAATCATGGACCACACCAAACCAGAACTGTCTATCAGAATAGGTGGTGACTCTCAACTGATGGGAGACACAGCAAGCTCTGGTAAGAGCAGTCAGCACAGCTACCTGTGCAGAGTTTACATTGTGCAAACAGGAAGTTTCCACTACACCTTCTAAGGTGCATACAGCATAAGCAGCTCTCAAAACTCCATGTCCATCTCATAGGCATGGACCACCCTCAAACTAGATAAAATTAGACTTTTCCAGTCAGACATTGTTAATATCGGGTCTTGGTTTGGTACACACTTCCGTCACGTTAAGGAAGTCCTGGGCTAGATCTATTCATAGCATGTGAGCCTGTTCTTTAACATGTGCTGAATTTGTACGTGGGTGAGCAAGATCTCAATCGAATGGGGACAAGACAATAAGCAGGAATTCCATAATGATCTTCTCACATTGCTGAATGCTGCCGCCAACTGCTGCGACCACCTTTAGACAACCCGGAAATGCTGTGTCTACTAGGTCAAGTGAGGCAGAGAAGTATGCGACTGGACTTTTTGAATCTCCATGGGTATGTATTAATACAGACAGTGAGCACCCATCACATTTACAGCAGAACAAAATACATGGTTTCTCATAATCAGGCATTACTAGAGCTGGAGCTGGACACAGACTGTCTTTCAGCTTGAGGAAGGCACTCATGCAATTGTTGTCCCAGGGTAGCAGATCAGACATATATTTATTTGTAAGCCCCTCTGTAGAGGCATTGCTACTAGGGAAAAGTTGGGTATCCACTGAAGATGGTAGCCCACAATTCCCAGGAACATTCTAATTTCCTGAGGAATCATTCTCAGAATGTTAGAGATTCTCTCTTGAGACACTTTCCTGGCCCGACATTTTGTGACCTTTTTCAGCGAGTTACATTAGCAATGCAATTGTGTCTTGTTTGCATGATTCTTGGGTTGTTGGTTATCGATGTATGAAACCAGGACTGAGTTGCACAGCAACTGCATGGTCTCCAGATTCTTTTTCAAGATTTGGTTGAAGACTGAAGGACTTTCTGTATACCCCTGTGGGACCCGGCACCGTGCCAAAACTCTGTTTCTGAATCGGAACGCGAAGAGTAACTGGCAGTCTTCATGGAGGGGAATAGAGAAAAATGCTTGACACATATAAACAACTTTGAACCACTTGACCTCACATGTATCTGTAAGAATATTATGGCAGGATTGTGTACCACGGGACAACATAGGACAATAATATTATCGACCTTTCACAGGTCCTGCACTATTCTCCACTTTTTAATGGCTATTTGCATGACCATAATTGGAGAATTACATGGAATTCTAAGTAGTTCCTTCAAAATGCCCTGTTCTAACATGGATTCAATTACTGGAGTGATTCCAGCCACACTCTCTGGTGAGAGGTTGTACTGTGGCATTTGTAGGTACTCTGCATTGGGCCTGATTGTAACTCTCACTGGCTCAACACCTTTGATTTGACCAATTTCCTTTCCTGTAAAATCTCAAACTCCCTCTTTCACAGATCCTTTAGATCAGGAGGTAAATCCTTCTTTATCAGAACCAGGACTAACCCAATGGCTGACTCGTGCATGCTTAAAATCTGCACTCTCATCATGTGTCTGAAGCTCAACACCATCCAGTGTGCAGTAGATCACACAATTGAATTTAAACAACAGGTCCCTTCTCAGTAGATTTACTGGACTTGAATCACAAACCACAAATTGGTGATCTTATTTGAGAGGACCGCTCTTTATGGAGACCATCACTGAAACTGGGTTTACAATGTAGTTATTTGAAATGTCTGGAGCTTGGACTCTTTTCCCCAAGAGGGGTAAGTTTAGGACCTGTTGGAGACTCTCGGAATTCATAAATGGATTCTGTGGGACTCTTGGGTTTGAATTGAAATTAAACCTAGGGCCTAGTCATATTCTGCTGCATCAATGGGGCTTAAGGCATGGTAGGATTTTGGGGTCTTTGCATTTGCACATTTGGCCTTGGCAGTAGATTCATGTTCGCCACTTGCCCATCCCCTGATTCAGCCTGCACTCTCGTTTCCAGTACCCCACCTTATTAAAATAATGACACAGTGTTGTCTTCTTACGCACCGCTTTATCTATACCTGCATTCGGGTCAATTGGCATTCCTCTACTTCTCCCCTGTGGAACACCATTCCAATTCTGCTTCATCTGACCATTACCTTGATGGTCAACTCCCAAGTCATTCTGAAACCCTTTCTGTGCAAATCTTGTCTGCACCAACGTGAACTTCTCTGTGATTCTTTTTTGCTTCAGCTCCAAATCATCAATGCAATACTTTGCATACCGCAAGATCTCATCTAATGGGTTAGACTGCCAAGAAATCAGTCTTCTGAATATAAGAACTAATCTCCAAACGCAGACCTAGACCTAACTGAGGCACAAAATTACCAAAATTTCCTCTTTTAGCCCTTTGCCCAGAAATCACTGGGTATGACAATGTCAATACAAGGTGTTCAAATCCTTCCAGAGCACCCTTGAAACTTTTGAAAACCTCTGAACCTGGGTGTACCATTCATCAGGGCTCTTCCTCAATTTGGGAAATAATACCTTGAAATTTGAAAGCCCACTTTAACTCCGAGGTACATGCACATATCAACCTGCTTGCACTTCTCTTAGGGGCTAGCTTTAACTCCAGATTCACCTTGGCTACCATCCTTGTCTGAGCTTCCTTTTTCTTTTTTTTCTTCTTCCTCTGACCCTGCCTATCCTTGATTTTCTGGACATTGATCCACATTTGTATATTGGTCAATAACTTCCTTAAAAGTATCTTTACTCCAAGAGTTCTAATGCTGCTAATCGTTTCTTTTTTTATAAGTATCCTTAATTTCTTTTGTAAGTTCAAGCTCTTAGATATGTCAATACCAAATTAAATGGCTACCTTCTTTAAAAACTCATCTTCTTCACACGCACATCGGGTGACTTCTTTACAAGGAACAGATGTTCCTTGCCATTGTATATTTATTTATATTTATTTATTAATTAAACTTATAATGCGCAACAGCTACCCAAAAAGGGTTTCCCGGCGCAGACCCATATAGAATATCACCTCAAGATTTCTCTTGATACTCTCATTCAACTCTACCCTTAAACTCACAACATCTAGGGGCTCAGAGCATCTTGCGCTACGGGCTATTGTTAATCTCATCCGTAAATACACTCCCACTCAAAGTTCCCTCTGATGGAGGCCACGTCCCCATATCCAAAATCTCAACATCACCCGGTGTACTAAGTGCTGAGACAACTGCAGGCATGTCAGGTGAGTGTGCAACCCCTGGTGCACTTGGGGCAATAACAATTGTGGGTGAACTTGGGGTGGTGACAACAGTGGAAGTAACTGGGGCTTCGACCACTGGCACTGGAAAAACAGAAGCTACCCCTCCCGTCCCCCTGCTGGTGTCAACAGGTTGTTGATTTCCTTCAGCCGAAGGTCCTACATAGTAGAGAGGTGGTCGGGAAGTTAACAGACTTTCCAAGAAATCATCACTTGAGTCATCATCATCAGACTCAACTTGTCGCCTCATTTTCATCCCCTTTAATGCATTCTTTCTTTCTGCACTCCATTTAGGCAGCACTGGATACATCCGTATACTCTCAATAATATCCTACCTCATCATTGTTGATCTGCATACTAATTTACATCCATTAAACTACATACCCTGTTTTTTCTCTTAGTCTGATATGTCTCCTTCTCTTCAGCTTTACACATTTTCTGCTAATTCATGCTGCATGATGCCATACAATACTAAATCATATGTTAAACTTTAATACGGTCATGTCACACAAAAAATAGTTGAAATATGCCTTGCTCAGGACAGCAACAATTCTTAATATGACACAGGGTAGAGACAAAATCATAGGTAGAGGTAGGCAGAGAGGGAGATAGGTTTAGATAGAGAAATCGGATTTACAGAGGCCAAATAGAGACAAAAATTCACTTTCTCAGGTGAAATAGAGAAAAAAGTTACTTTCTCAGGGTCCCCCATGTGGCGGAGGGCCTGGGCAATGGCCCACTTTCCCCATGCCTAAAAACGTGTTGGAGGTGGAGGTTTCACATCATATAACACTAGCCTCAAATTTTCTATTATTCTCATATTAAAGGTACCATGTAAGCAAATTGTAAGAACCCTTGGTTCTCTGTGCTCTTAGTCCATTGTTTGACACAAACACAAGTGTGTAAACTCACCTTGGTTGTCATTTAATATTAATATGAAGGCATGCCCTTGCAATGGGCCCCTCACCTTCACGTTGAGGTATTCTCAAACAGCTACTAAACAAAGTTCTAAATCTCCTAAAACATTACATTTTTATTCTCTCTCTCTCTCTCTCTCTCTCTCTCTCTCTCTCTCTCTCTCTCTATCTCTATATATATACAATTTACCTATGAAGGAATTTTCCGGAACTTTGTGGAGTGCGTTTCTACTAGAGGGGTAACCAGGAGCTTTATGTAAAAATGCAGCAGCCCTTGCCGCGAGGAAAGCACCACCCCGTAATATGGGGGCCGTGGGGCCCGGTATTTACCTGGCCTCATCTGCGGGACATCGTTTGTGGATTTATGATGCACCTGTGTGCTGAGGCCCATTGTGGGCTTTTGAACATTGAATTGACAGCGTTAATGGAATGCACCCATACAGGGTTGAAATTTTAGGCACACCACAAGATCCAGAATTCTCTGCCCATCTGAGGGCGAGGTATTGACTCAAAAAGGAAGTGTGTCTATCATGCATATTGTTCGTCGAGACTCTGAGGAAGAAGCATTGAGGCTTTGAAACGCGTCGGGCGAAATCGACGACATAGCTGTGGAAATTGTCAGCGCATGGAGGCAATTTACCTATGAAGGAATTTTCCGGAACTTTGTGGAGTGCGTTTCTACTAGAGGGGTAACCAGGAGCTTTATGTAAAAACGCGGCAGCCCTTGCCGCGAGGAACGCACCACCCCGTAATGTGGGGGCCGCTGGACCCGGTATTTACCTGGCCTCATCTGCGGGACATCATTTGTGGATTTATGATGCACCTGTGCGCTGAGGCCATTGTGGGCTTTTGAACATTGAATTGACAGGGTTAATGGAATGCACCCATACAGGGTTGAAATTTTAGGCACACCACAAGATCCAGAATTCTCTGCCCATCTGAGGGCGTGGTATTGACTCAAAAAGGAGGTGTGTCTATCATGCATATTGTTCGTCGAGCATCTGAGGAAGAAGCATTGAGGCTTCGAAACGCGTCGGGCGAAATCAACGACATAGCTGTGGAAATTGTCAGCGCATGGAGGCAATTTATCTATGAAGGAATTTTCTGGAACTTTGTGGAGTGCGTTTCTACTAGAGGGGTAACCAGGAGCTTTATGTAAATACGTGGCAGCCCTTGCCGCGAGGAACGCACCACCCCATAATGTGGGGGCCGCGGGGCCCGGAATTTAACTGGCCTCATCTGCGGGACATCGTTTGTGGATTTATGATGCACCTGTGCGCTGAGGCCATTGTGGGCTTTTGAACATTGAATTGACAGGGTTAATGGAATGCACCCATACAGGGTTGAAATTTTAGGCACACCACAAGATCCAGAATTCTCTGCCCATCTGAGGGCGTGGTATTGACTCAAAAAGGAGGTGTGTCTATCATGCATATTGTTCGTCGAGCCTCTGAGGAAGAAGCATTGAGGCTTCAAAACGCGTCGGGCGAAATCGACGACATAGCTGGGGAAATGGTCAGCGCATGGAGGCAATTTACCTATGAAGGAATTTTCCGGATCTTTGTGGAGTGAGTTTCTACTAGAGGGGTAACCAGGAGCTTTATATATATATATATATATATATATATATATATATATATATATATATATATATATATATATATATATAAATATATATATATATATATATATATATATATATATGTACGGAAGGCTTCCAGCACTGCTGCTCCCTCACCAAACGGGGTCGGTGCGACTTCCAGGTGCTGGAGCCCGGTCGTATGGGGTAGAAAAATCCTGTGAGACACAATCATCCACAAGAAAGAGTCGCACTCCAGGATCACTTTAAGGGTCAAAGTGTATTTCAAAGGCCTTTGAAATACACTTTGACCTCAAAGTGATCCTGTAGTGCGACTCTTTTCTTGTGGATGATTGTGTCTCACGGGATTTTTCTACCATATATATATATATGTATATATATATATATATTTCAAGGTTCTTCCAACAGCGGCCCCCTTGATCCGAGGGCATAGAAGAGAAGCAGCACAGCCAGGCACAGCAGGTTGTAAGTAGTCCTTTTTATTTTCTATTTAAACCATCGACAGTGCAACAAGAGGACCTACGGCTTTTCGGCCGGAGCCTTCAACTGGGTCTATATATATATTACCTTCTGGCAGTTATAGTTAGGACGATGTTTCCTTAGAAAAAGCGTTTTTTGTCTTGCCTATATCTTTGGCGCAGTTTTAAGAACCTTCACAAAATTTTCCCAAAAAAGTGGGCCAGTGATTCTTGTTTTGCATGGAAACATTTGTGGCTATCCGTCAAGTGGCGGCCAAGAAAAAGTGTGGGAGTAAAAAAAAAAATAGGGTGTTTTCCATGTTAATTCCCTTAGGAGCTTTGAACATGACTACAACCCAAATGGCTGGACAGAATGACACCAAATTTGTCAGAAAGCTAGCTTTTGCTCCACAGATTGTGCTTTTTGTTATTTGGTGTACATCCATCAGTAGTTGTTGAGAAATGTAAGGAAATCCAATTTTTTTATCTGCGTTTGCGGTTAATTCGCGAATAATAACAAGCTTGTGCAGGAGAATGTAGAGCTCTGATTGGCTGCCAACGCTTCAACCAGGAAGTGCTGGAAGCCATCTTTAGACTCTGCTTCAGCCGAGTC
Organism: Calotriton arnoldi; assembly: GCA_963921515.1. Taxonomy (NCBI): domain Eukaryota; kingdom Metazoa; phylum Chordata; class Amphibia; order Caudata; family Salamandridae; genus Calotriton; species Calotriton arnoldi. Next base: position 22,151 of record CAWUFW010022736.1, on the reverse strand, counting down.
CCACCAAAAAACAGGAAAAAAACAAAAAGGGGGCAGAATGGAAATACCCTGACCCCCCCAAACCTTGGTCTTGGGGTTCCCCTGGAATCCTGCCACAGCATAAAAGCATTTTTTTTAATTCACTGCAGTTTTTGTGAAACATTTGTGAATATCGCCGTGAATTAAAACAAAACAAGTGTGCGCTCCCGCTCTTGTTTTAATTGTAGACTTTGGGTGGGCCAGGTCCCAGGGGCATGTGGAGAGTATTCAAAAAGTGGAGGAGGAAGCACAGGCACCCCTCCAAGGGTTTAAAAATCCCCCGAGGACCACCACCTCCCCGGGGCTGCATATTAAAAGCTTGGGGTGGCTAGCAGACTGCGTCGAGCCCCGGGGACCACCACCTCCCGGGGTCCTTCTTTTTTTTAAAGAATGAGGGGGGCAGCACGGCCCCCTCCTAAGTCATTCTCGGGCCCGGGGACCACCACCTCCCTGGCGCAGGCCTGTGAAAGTTATACACGGCCCCCCTCCTGGAGCCAATAATGGCTCTGGGGACCACCACCCCCTAGGGCCTGCTCCCGCTATGTCCCGGGGAGCCCACCACTGGGAGATAGCTGTTTGTTGTGACTTGGCAGTAGCTTTGACAGCTCCTGCCAAGTCAGAGCAAACACTCCGCTTCCAGCAAGCAGAAGCTGACAAAATTCTCTCACTTGCTGTAAGTGGAGGTTTTTTCTGATTTCCTGCCCGCTGTCAAGCGGGCAGTTAAACAGACAAAACGATTGCACTCACAGACAGAGAGCTGCATGTTTAGCAGCTTCCTATATGTCAGAGCAACGCTGGCTCCCACAGGAGGTTGGGAGCCGGCAAGGACCACGGGGGCCTTGAGGCTCCCCTCATGGTCATGGGGGAAAAAAGCAGAAAGAGGCAAAATAAATGTGAGAAACTAGCAGAAAGAGGCAGAATAAAGGTCAGCAACGAGCAGAAAGAGCCAAAATAAAGGTGAGAAACAAGCAGAAAGAGGCAGAATAAAGGTCAGAAACAAGCAAAAAGAGGCAGACGAAAGGTCAGCAACGAGCAGTAAGAGGCAAGATAAAAGTGAAAAACAAGCAGAAAGATGCAAATTAAAGGTGAGAAACGAGCAGAAAGAGGCAGAATAAAGGTCAGGAGGGAGCAGAAAGAGGCAGAAGAAAGGTCAGCAATGAGTAGAAAGGCAAAATAGAGATCATAAACGAGCAGAAAGAGCCAAAATAAAGGTTAGCAATGAGCAGAAAGAGGTAAAATAGAGATCAGAAATAAGCAGAAAGAGGCATTCATACACTCACATGCGCACTGACAGACCCACACAGAGACTCATGCACTCGCTCACAGACCCAGTCCGACACTCCTGCATCTACTCAGAGACCCACTCATACACCTACTCAGACACACTCAAACATGCACGTACCCACTCACAGTCCCACTCATAGACTCACACACCCAATCACATACCCACTCAGAGATAAATGCACCCACTCACAGACGCACTCAGACACTCACGCATCCAGTCACAGACCCACTCAGACACTCATGCACCCACTCACAGACTTACTCAGATACTCATGCACCTACTCACAGATCAACACAGGCACTCCTACACCCACTTACACAGCTATGTGCACACCCATACAGTCACCCATACAGCTACTCACAGACAATACAGCCACTCATACACCCAAAAACCCACTCACATACCCACTCACAGACCCATACAGCCACTCACACACCCACTCACCTACCTATACAAACACTCACAAACACACTCTCAAAGGTTACAGGTTACAGTTAGGAAATAAAATTTAAAAAGCTGTTAAAATTAACTGAAAAAAACAAAGGTTACAGGGACATTATAATTAGGAAATAGAATTAAAAAAACCTTAGAAATTCACTGAAAAAACCAAAGGTTACGTTATAGTTAGGCTCAGATCTCACTCGTACAAAACCAAAGAAATTCAGCAGTTATTGTTACCTGAGCTAACTATAACTTACACCCGCAATGCACTGCTTATGCCCTCACATATTACACCACTCATGACATGGTGATTGATAACACTGATGACATCATTGATGACATCTCAAATTACATCACTGTTGACATCATCCACAGAACCACTCACACCCCTATGCAACCTCTCATACAGCCACTCAAACACCCACACAACCACTCACATACCCATTCACAGACCCATACAAGTACTCCCACAACCACTCACTCCTCTATACAGCCACTCCCACATTTACTCACTCACCGATACAACCATTCACACAGACACTCACTCTTCCATAGAGCCACTCACACACCAACTCATTTAACCAAACACCCACTCAAACAGCCCCTAACTTACCTACACACCCAGTCACTCACTCATACAGCCATTCAGACATGCACTCACTCCCCTATACAGTCACTCACTCACCCACTCACCCACCCATACAGCCACTCACCCATACAGCCACTGACACATCCACTCACACCACCATACAGTTGCTCACACAGCCCCTCACACACCCATAGAGACACTCACACAGCCACTCACTCACCCACACAGCTACTCACACACCCACACCCATACAGCCACTCACACATCCACTCACACACTGATACAGGCAGTCATACAGCCACTCACACAATATATGTTAGTAGTATCACTCATTAGTAGTACCCTTAGTATACTAATACAATTTTTGTAGTAGCTTAGGGGCCCATTACGATGGCGGGCGGAAGCACAACCGCCGTGCTGGCGGATGCAAAAACCACCAGTTACCGCCGGCACGCAGCAGTCCACACGCCCGCCCAATTACGATGCGAAAAGTAGGCCAAACACCGCCGGCAAGCCAGCAACACCGTCCGCCATCAAAGTGCGCCCGTACACGTAGCGGCGCAGCACAACTGACACACACCGTCCGACGAAACACGTACCGCCCGGCGCATAAATTACGATGCCGCAAACAAACGGCTCCCACGGCCAAGAGATACCGTACGACAAACCGAAGCGGTAACACGGACGCCGAGCACGGACAACGAAGAAGCGGCTCCCCGAGCATGAATCCAGCACTGCAGGCCCTCCCCATGCTCCTGCTGATGCACCACCAAGGACGCAACGTACCGCGGAGACGCAGGTAGGCACACACACAACAAGTGCACGCAAACAGCGCACACAGTGCAAGGGCGGAAAAAGCGGACAACCCCCCACCAGCGCGTGTACACTACACATCCACCATTGCATCCACATATGACACACAGGCCAAATCGTAACATCGCGTAACACATGTGTACACACCACCTGGGACTAGGAACCAACCACCCCGTCACGGCCCCAAAGCGGCGATGACGCCGCCACACATGCGCACAACGCAGAGGCCAACCGCAGCGCCATGCATGCGTCGCACACAGACACAGGGACACAACCAAGCAGCACACACATCAGCCCCACCCCGAACGCACATGACACGTGACAGGCCTGCCACAGACATGTCCCCAACGCCCAATTCACGGACAACACCCAACGCCACACAACCGACGCACACATGTCAGTGAAGACACGCAACTGCAGGACACACCCCAGTGTAACAAACATGGCGTAGCACACAGCGGCGGCAACACCAACTAGGAGAAGCAGGGCCCCTTCGGGAAGAGGAACGCCAGTACCACACTGAAACACCCATACCACCCTGCAGATATGAACAAGACATATAAAACGGAACACCAAAGAGCCCGGGGACCGACAACAGGTGGCCCAAGAATAACATTCACACACAAGGCCCAACGCAGAGCGGAAAGGCAGCCTGCCGCCCACACAAGGGAGAGCAGACAGCACTGAATGACCTTCCATTCCAACTCCGAAACCACAGCCCTACGACAGAAGCCGGTGAATACAGCCATTGTCCAAGAATAGACCAACACAGGCATGCCGAGGAGACCGACCACAGGGCAGATAGCGCATATCACAGAAGCACACAACGGACGGGGAAGAAAGAAGAAAACACTCCCCCATGTCGGCCACATGCAAGTTAATTGGAAGGAGTCACACATCACTGACCTTGAACTGTCTGAGAAGCATGTGGGAAGAGGGCCCGTGTCCTCCAAACAAGCCAACAGAACACAAGTCCTGTCTCCCTACGACTACACAGAGCTCACAGCAACCTCGGAGCGTGCACATTGCAGACTGCACACACAGCCGGAGCACGCCACCACAACGCACCGCTGCGAAATGGCAACCGCAACACACCTACCCAACTACGCCGAACAGCTCAAGCTGTACAAAACCAACCTGTTTCATACATTGGGATGCGATCTCCTGTCCCTGCTGAACGTAAGTTACCGACTGACTTACCGCATCACATTGTTCAGCTGCGTCATGCCCGTCTTCTACTGTCGGAGGTGTCCCTACCAGCATCCCGTGGAGATATGCCTCTCCAACCCGGCATGTCTGAAGGCGGACCTGCTACCACTACTCCTCCCTCTGGACGCACACGACAGGGCCTGCTCTGCCTATGGGGGCATGGCGTATGTGGCCAACATCGCACCCGCACTGAAATGGGACCACTGTGCCTCCACACGACGGATCATCGAGAACAGCTACATCGAATGTCACCCAGCATGCCCCATCATGGTCCTCCAAGGGACAACTTACGAACAACACCTTGACAGCCACCATCCGCTACATTGGCTGGCAAACATGTACACCACCAATGACATGGAAGCCCTGCTGGGCGGCATCGCATACCTGACAACCTGTAAATTCGTCGGACCACAACGCAGGTTCCCCGATTGACCTATGATGTCCAACCCCGCACCCATGCTTAGCTTCCGCACGGACTGGGCCAGTCACCACCACAACAGCCATACCAAACGACCGGCAACTGTAACCACACCATCAACGACATCGCCATGACATCGGATATGACCGGGACATGCACACTGTTCCCCATCACATCCAGGAACACCGCATGCATCGTGGGAGGCAGTGGCATGGGCTCTGTGTATCGCACCCACATGGACGGAACTGCACGAACAACCAGGACACGACATGGATCCAGCGCCCATGGACACACATACCGCTCAGTGGACATGAATAGGTCGCCTGGAGTCTGTGGGTGCTGCACCCCTCCCACCCCCGCCCCGGGAATCCCATACCAGGACCTTTGCATGGACGACAAGTGCATACAACAACAACACGACCCCAGTGACTGTGACATGTCCAGTAACCACCACATTGCAACAACAAGTGGCACGCCGCTGCATGCACGCAAGCACATGCCCTGATGTCATCTCACATGCACGCGTGCATGAGGAACAACCGCAGCAAACCTGTCACATGGAACTGAGATGGACTGTGCCCATGATGCCAAGCGGTCTGGTAGGCTACATGTATACCGTCTGTGTCAAAGTCCGCAGCTCCGCAGCTATACGTAAATGTACATTAGCACAGCCTTGGCCAAGCAGATGTCACTCTGAAGCCCACATCCCACATGCAACAGCCAATCACATGTAACCCCACACCCTATCCCATTTGCAATCATGCTCAGTATATCCTCAACATGTATTCCGCTGCCAGTAGTGTCCACTATACTGCATCACAGAGGACAGAAGACTCAATATAATGTTTGAAACCAAAACTGTCTCCGCTGACTCATTTCACAAGTACGAATGAGAGAGGATGAGAGTATGTGAAGTACACGGCAGTCGTGACATGACCATGTAGTCCACTGGTATTGGATGTCAACGCAAATGAGTAGCACTACTGTGGAAGACACACATGTGTCGTGTGAAGTCGTATGGACGCAGTGCTCAGGTGGGTGGGTGTGACGGGTAGATGCGCACATGCCAAGTTGGAGCACGCCGTGTTGGGAGGGGTCATGAACAGTACACCACCGCTTCCCTGGGCATTGTGAGAGGACACCTGTCGGGGGGGAGTGAACACGTGTGTGCACAGCAGCCGGGCACATGTACAAAGCGGTACCAGGCGCACCTCAGCCCACCCTCTGTGGACAAGCTGGATCCTGTTGTGCGCCCGCCATGCCCCTTGACAAGGCACACACAGCCCCAGTCGACCAGGTGTAACCCCAACATAGTCAATCCGCACAGGCGATACAGGGCACGGGATGGCAGTGGAGCATGGTGTGTGAGAGGTCTCCTCGCGCTCCTCCTGGTCATATCACGCAGGCAATAGAACCTCAACGTCTAGCATGGCACAAGTCAAATGGAAGTGTAGGGGGGACGCACCACAGCACGAGCAGCACTGACGTCACGGGAGGTGGCTCGCACCATCCCATCCATTGCCCATCATACCAACCACGCCACATGCCATTGCGACTAAGTGCAAGCGCGTGCGCCACCACCCCGAGCCCTCCCCAGAGAGGCCAAAGAGTGAATGTGTGGGCCATCAGCCACAGACGGACGCGGCCTGGCCGCAAGGGCAGCCACAGCCACTGGGTGTCGCAGGTGGCGGATCCGGAAGGCGAAGACTGTGATGCATAGTCCATGCAGGCCGGGTCTCCATTTGGGGCACCACGCAGGTGGACGGCGTCCCGCCACACATCATACCCTGAGACAGCCCACTCGTGCAACTGGACCCACACATACACTCCTTGCCCTCTCTGGTGCGAGCTTGGGGCTGCCTGTGCAGGCGCTAGCCTCGCAGGTGAGCATGCATATTGGGGGAGCGAGGGGAGGACATGAGGGCTGGGGCGAAGATGACTGTATCACTGTCAGTAAGTACAAGGGATGACCCAGATGTGGAAAGGAAGAGACGTGTCCCGTGTGTACTGCAACTAGTCGCCAATCCAACTACCCCCATGTCCGGAATGTAAGCCCGCACCTAGGCCCGCCCATCCGCCACATCGAACATACCACCAGCACGACAACCTTCCCATTCGAAACACTGACTGGGGGTGGCGACCAGTGAACAATCAAGTGTAGCCTACCCACGCGTACATGTGGGCCCTCCATGATCCATGTCACCTGCGGCAAAGTCATGACATGCGCAATGAGGAAGTGAGGAGAGCTGTCCGCCCCACGCGCAGAAGGTGCATCAGCTCCACAGACCCAGCAGCGAGTCCAGCAGGGGTCACATGTGCAGGGGCAGCTGTGCCTGGTGTGAAGGCACATGCATATAGACAGCACATCGACCAATGTGTAGTCTGCCCACATCTACAGTCCATCATCATGCGGACATAGGAATTGAACACAGGGCAACACATCTTCAGTTGGTGCACCCACCGTGACCAACAATGCGCAATCATCGACGTACCCGCCCTGTGCATGGCCCCCCACCCAACGGAGGCACATCCAGTGCCACCATCCCACACACACAAGCCTTCCACGGAACATGCTGTGTCCAATGGTCAGTACAGAGTCAGCGCCCATCTGGTGGATCCTGAACAGGAGACACATGCACACACATGCCAGCTCCCACTATGTACGTCTGCCACCTGGCACGTGCAATGTAACCTCTCACCTGTGACGTGTGACTGCAAGCACACAGCCGTCTTGGCATGGGGCTGTCAATGTGGACACCTGTCAATGTTTCGGGAGGTGTGATCCGTACAGTGCTGTACATAGGGTGCAGTGCTGACACCTACTACTGTCTCATATCCCCTCGTGCCACAGGTCCCACTTGTTTTGGCCGCTCAGCCTGTGCCCACATCGTCGTCGTCGTGTGCCATACTCATCCAGCCGCGGAAGCAGTTCCATGCTCAGCAGACATTCATGTTGCTGTGGCGTTGCCGCTTGACGGATATGCAGTCAGTCCCCATCAGCACGCCCCGCAAGTCATTGGGGCCTAGATCCCCATGTGCATGCACATGGCAGTGGTTTGTATCACTATCCATTGCCATTGGTGGGAGACCTGTGTAAGTGTATTGTGGCCGTGCCGTCCCAGCTTGACAGCTGGGCTGTGGCTCATGTGCTTGCTCAGTCATGTCAGTGATGTGTATGCGAAATTGCTATGTGTCGTGTTGCTTTGACATGTGTCCTCTGCCATTGTCCCTAGGCGGAGACCGAACATTGACCGCCCATACCAATTGCTGGCGGACATGGACGATACAGAGGTTATTAGGAAGTTTCGGCTGGACAGGCCAACCCTGCATCGACTGTGTGCCATGTTAGAACCCCATCTCCGTCCCCGCAGGGTGTATCCGACTGCTGTCACCCCCACGGCTAAGGTGATGGCCGCCATGCATTTCTTCGCCACTGGGTTATTCCAGCACACAGTGGGCATTGGAGGAGGGATGTCCCAGCCCATGTTCAGCAAGGTGCTGAGGGATGTACTGGCAGCCATGATGCTGTGCCGAAACAGGTACATCCGCTTCCCCAGGGCTCGTGAATTGGCGGCAGTGAAGGGTGCATTCTATGCCCTTGGCAGAATCCCACACGTCGTTGGAGCCATTGACTGCACACATGTCGGCCTTGTTCCACCACAGGCCACTGAGCACCTGTACCGCAACAGGAAGCACACGCACTCCCTGAATGTGCAAGTAGTGTGCCTTGCGGACATGGTGATCACCCACGTGTGTGCAAAGTTCCCAGGCTCGGCCCATGACGCACACATAATGCGCAGCAGCATCTTGCCACGACTGATGTCCAATATGCAACAGGATCGTGCCTGTATTGTCGGTGAGTATGTGGAGTGGTGTAGCGTGCTGGTTGTGCGATGCTGTCCCCTGTCCAGTTGGAATTGCAACGGTTCTCTGTGTCCCTCACACCCAGGTGACTCTGCGTACCCGAATGGGGCATGGCTGCTCAGTCCATTGAGGAATCCTCGCACCCCAGCAGACGATCGCTACAATGAGGCACATGGGAGGACCAGACGTGTGGTCGAGCGTACCTTTGGCCTCCTCAAGTCCAGGTTCAGGTGCCTGGACCGCACCGGGAGTGCGCTGGTGTACTCCCCACAGAAGGTGTGCCGGATAGTGGTGGCGTGCTGCATGCTGCACAATCTGGCCATTCGGAAGCAGATCCCCCTCATCGTGGATGACGGAGATCAACCAGGGCCCCAGCCCGCAGACCAGGACAGCTCGAGTGAGGAGGACAGCGGAGAGGAGGAAGCTGGTAATGTCCGGCAGCAGCTCATCGCCCGCTACTTCACTTGACGGTGAGTGTCCATGTACGACGGCTGATGTGGCTGTATCTGTGCAGGTGTGTGTGTGCTGTGTCAGGGTGGCCGTTTGTTCACTGCGTGCTGTGTGTCAACGCTCCATGGCCAGGGTAGTATGGCACTGTTGGTGGCTGTGGCATTGTGCCCTATTGCTCTGTGCGATGTGTGTACATTGCTTGTAGTTGTTGACATGTACTGTGTGATGGGTGTGTGACACACTCATTGAATGTGCTCCTGTTCTGTCTCCCACCCCTAGGTCCCTACAGGTCCTCCGGATTCAATTGCCATGCCACGCATCAGGTGCCTTTCCGCCCAAGGTGGCCGTTGTATTCCGTACAAATAAAACACAGGGCACAAACAGCAGTTAGTGTAAAGGTGCATTTATTACAAACTGTGACATGTGATTGTGTGTAAGGTGATGACAAAAGTGGTGCGTGCAGTGACAATGAGCTGTCGGTCATGGCTGCGTGATGCTCAGGGTGTACCCACTGGTTCTATGTCCATAGTCCAACACACACATGCCATCCAGATGGCTGTGTGGAGTGGGATCGTAGTCCAAGTCAATGCAGTGGCTGGTCAAGGAAGGCTGGCGGAAGGCTGGCTGGCTGCCTCACTTGCGTTTGGAGCGTGCGAAGTCCTCCCGGGAGATCTGTTTCCACTTCGGACGGCCCCTTCCACGTTTGCGAGGGGGGTGCCTGCTTGCGACATGCTGGTGGTTGAGGTGTGCTCACTGGCTGTGGACGCAGGGGAACTGGACACTGCTGCTCCACCCTGCGCCCCGGCAGGTGGTGGCGGAGGGGAGCTGCTGTCCCTGGCTGTGACCTCACCGCCACCACCAGCTGGCCCATGAGGTCCACGAGTTGGCCCATACGGGCGTCCATGGACCTCAGCACCCCCAGCACCTCACGCGTGTCTGAAGCAGACCGGACCCATTGTCCTTGGGCCTCTTCATAGGCCCCAAGGACTCTGGCCATTTGAGGCAGGGCATGGCTCCCAGGGGAGGCTGGCGTTTCCCTGACCCTGCTCCTCCTACCAGTCCTGCTGCCACCGGCCCTGCCCACTAGCCACATTGCTCACCACGGTCCTCGCTGTGGCTCCCAGGGTGGATCCAGTCGGCCGGGCCACCACCTGCGCTGGGGCTGGTGCCAGCGAAGACGTGGTGGTGGTGGTGGCGGCGGTGGTGGTCGGTGCGGCGATGGTGGCGGTTGCGGCAGTGGTAGTGGCCACAATGACCGTGGGTGTGGCCGCAACGACAGTGGCAGCAGGGGGCTGGGAATGTCCAGCAGCCCTGGATGATGGGTTGGTGGGTAGGAGGGGTCCTGGGGAGCGGCTGGGCCCTGCCACACCAGATGGGCCTCCTTGGTGGTCCGTGTCCGAAGAGGAGGACAGATCCTCCAGATCCGTGTGTCCTCGTTGGGGGCTTGTAGGCTGGCTGTGCTGGCTGCTGGCTCCATCCCCAGCATCCAGCAGTTCGTCACCTGTGGAGAGAATGAGATCTGTTATTGTGTTGCACCTGGCGAAGTATGTATTTGTCGTCTGACATTAACAGTTCGTGCAATCTCGTACATGGGTTTCCCGGAGGCGTGTGTGTGGCTGTAGCATCTGTAGTTGTGTGTGCTTGGCAATGGGACTGTGTGCTGTGCACATGTGGCATGGGACGGATTGGCCATGCCGATGGGTGTGTTGCTGTGCCCCTACTTATTGTGACTCTGGTGTATGCGGGCTCCTGGCCCATCCTGGGTCTGGTTTGTACTTTGCTTTTGGTGTTCAGATGGGACGCTTAGGAACGCATATGGCAACATGGGGGCCATGCCCCAGATTCGCATTTGGGTGGGAATATGCTTTTGGGGTTCAAATGGAACGCTTAGGAACGCATATGGCAACATGGGGGCCATGCCCCAGATTCGCATTTGGGAGGGGATATGCTTTTGGGGTTCAAATGGAACAGCTTAGGAACGCATATGGCAACATGGGGGCCATGCCCCAGATTCGCATTTGGGAGGGAATATGCTTTTGGGGTTCAAATGGAACTCTTAGGAACGCATATGGCAACATGGGGGCCATGCCCCAGATTCGCATTTGGGTGGGAATATGCTTTTGGGGTTCAAATGGAACAGCTTAGGAACGCATATGGCAACATGGGGGCCATGCCCCAGATTCGCATTTGGGAGGGGATATGCTTTTGGGGTTCAAATGGAACACTTAGGAACGCATATGGCAACATGGGGGCCATGCCCCAGATTCGCATTTGGGAGGGGATATGCTTTTGGGGTACATGCTGTGAGCCATGGGTGCCGAACGTGACATGTGTTGTGGCAGCATGACAGTGCATGGTTTGAGGTGTGTGCATGCTTGACATGGCCTGCATATTTGCTGTCTGTTGTGATTACTGGACATGGCATTGGACGCATCGTTATGAGTGAGTGATGGTTGTGTGCCAGCCAACGTATTGCAGTTGTCCCATCTCCTTGGTGTGCGTGCTGCCCTGTGCCATGTGCATCACTGCAGTGCTCGGGGGGTGTGGCCCATGTTGTGTGTTGTTGCTCACAGTGTGTCGTGCGCTTCATTGACTTCTGGCACATGGTTGGTCATGGGCATGTATCTTAGCGTGACTGCTGTATGTGTGGCAGCTGTGCGGATGACATGCCTTTCATGAGACTGGGGCTGACGGATGGGATGGATGGTATGTTGTATGTGCATGGTGTGTCTGTGTGTTTGATGGGTTCAGTGGTGTTCGTGTGCATTTATGTTGTTCCGCTCTGTTGCGTCTAGTGTTGTTTGTCTTACATAGGCGTAGTTGTGGGGTGTGTGGTTGACAGGCAGTAGGGGCTACATGGACAGGACTTCAATGGTGTTTCGGTTGTGTGTGATGAGTTGCACAGTGGCTGCCGTGTGGTACTATATTCAGTGTGGCTTGTGCATGCAGACTTGGCTCCTTGGGTGTTGCTATGTCTGTGATGGGTCATGTGGGGTGTGAGTCTGTTGTTCATGTCCGTGTGCACATTGTTCACTTGTTCGTGACGGTGGGCGGTGCTGCGTGTTCGTCTGCTACGTGACATGTCCCATGTGTTGGTCGTGTTATGGTCCTCATGCCTCCAGTAATCCAGCCCTGTCCAGTTTCCCACCTGCAAGTTGTTCGTGCGTGCACTGTACTGGATGCCACATGGCTCTAAGCGGGGGTGCTCCATGTTGCAGGTCTGTGGGGGTGGGGGGGTGTTGTGGGTCGTGGGGGTGGCTGGACACCCACTGACACCGATTGCTGTGGACCGTGATGTCTGCCTTTCGGCTGTCGTTGTGCACTGCGGTGGCTGACACGTGGCTGTGGGGTGTGGGGGATGCTCCTCCTTGCTGTGCTGTGGGACTAGGGGCCTGGTGTGTGTTGTACTTGGGCTGTCCACCGTCCCACCCACTGCACTTTGTGTTCCTGCCACTTACCTGTTACTTGTCGGTTAGTGCAGCTGTGGCGGACACATGGGTGTGGTGGGTGCTCGTTGTGGCGCTTCTGGCATATTTGGGGACCTGTTGGTGGTTACGTGGCTGGCTGAGTGTACACATGTCCCCACGTATGTTACAGTTGTTCGGTTTGGGCTGTGTGTGGTGGTGTCTGTTGCATGTGTGTGTGATGTGTTGTGTATTGTGTGCTGGACATGGGGGTGTTTGTCCCTGGGAGCTGTGGCATGGTGGTAGTGCATGTGAGTACATAGCGGTGTGCTGGTATACATTAGTTTGTACTTACCAGCCTCCACTCCCCTGCTAATCCGGCGAGGATCTCCGGATGTATTATGACTCGCACCTTCTCCTCCCACGCTTTGAAGGTCTTGAAGAGCGCGGGATTCCCTCCGCCAGTGACGGCAGCCAGCTCTCTGTTTTTGCCCTCCTTCTTCTTGACCAGGCTCTTTACGTCATTCCAACGTTTGTTTATTTCTCCTCTGTTCCTGGGCAGGGTCCCGACTGCATTGACCTGGTCTACGATCCGGTTCCACATTCTGTTTCTGGTGGCTAGTGGTGTGTGCTGGACCATGTTCCCATAGATTTGTGGGTACACCTTGATGATCTCGTCGACCATGACCGTCAGCTCAATGGGCGTGTACTTGGGCATCCTTTGTGGTGCCATGGTGTTTGTGGTGCTGGTGCGGTGTGTGTTGTGTAATGTGCAGGGGGTTTGTGGTGCAGGTGTTTGGTGGTGGTGGTGGTGGTGGTGGTGGTGGTTGTGATATGTGCGTTTCTGTGGTGTGCTGCTGTCCTTGCTGTGTCACTGTGTCCTCTCCTCTCCTCTCTGGTTTGCAATGTAGCAAGGGGTTGTGGTCTGTGGGAGTGCTGCTTTTGTACTCACCTATGTGGGTGTGTCCTCATGGTCTGTTGTTTTCAGGTGTGTTGTGTCTGGGGTTCTGGCCTTTGTATTTTTTGTTTGTCCGGGGGGGTGTTTTCGGGATGTGTACTGTGCTTGTGTATTTGTGCGTGCCTTGCTGTGTGGACTTGTTGGCCATGTTGTGTGCTATTGGTTTTGTGAGCGGATGGTTTCTGTGCAGGTACGTGGGCGCCATGGCTTCTGCCGTGTCGATTCTCATCGGCGTTGTTTGCGCTGGCGGGCGGTATATTTGTGGTTTTCCGCGCTCATGGCGGTGCGATCGTAATTTCACGTGCGGTGTGTCGGCCGTGAGGGCGGGCGGTTTTGTGTTGTCGTGCGTGTTTCCGTCCGTGGCGGGCGGTTTGACTCCGACTCGGACGTTGGCGGGCGGTATTTTGTGTGATTTTTCCGCCGATGGCGGTTTTCGGTTTGTGTAATCGTAATGGCGTGGTCGGTGTTCAGACGGTGTGTGCGGGCGGATTTTTGCCGCTTCCATGCCTGGCGGATTTTTTTACGCCGGGTATCGTAATGGGCCCCTTAGTATATGTGTTTAACACTCATAAATTCCCAGAAAATACTTACACTTACCGGATGATGTCATCAGTGATGTCATTTGAGATGTCATGAGTGATGTCACTGACCATGTGGTGCAAGGAAAGAATATCGAGGTCAAAATATCGAATTGCGGGGAGGCGCGCGGCAGCGGCGATCCAAGATGGCCACCACCTGAAGAGCTCCGCTAATCCGAGCTCCGCTCGCCGATGAAGGGACTGCTTTAAGCAACGCTTACTAGCCGCAAATCGTGGTTTCCTGCACAGGAGCGTTCCAGCACCATTATGGCAAGTTTTTAGACCTTGAGAAGGTCTCTTTATAACGTTATCGGCCCCGATGTTTCCTGCTCGACAGCGGCCGCCATTTTGTGATTTGCTTCATGCAGCACTTCACCCGACCATCAGGGGAATGTTCTCTGGATAATTCTCCTCATTTCCGCAGCATTATCCCTATTTTTCAATGCTGACCTTGTTGTGTTTTTACACCAGAAGAGACAGACCTACATTTGAACCGACCCTTCTGTCTTTTATATCGTCAGCTCCGTCTGTCTCCGCCTGATAGTGGCCGCCATTTTGTGGCTTTACTCATGCAGCACTTCGCCCGACTGTGAGGAGGGTGTCCATCGAGCTGACCATGTTGCGCCTTACATTAAAAAGGCAATACAGCATTCAGACTGATCCTCTTGCTGCTGTGTGTGGCAGATGATGGTTCTGCTGGATATATGCCTCTTCCTTATTACAGTGGATGTCACCGGATACAGTATTCAACTCTGTGGTATCTAGTGAAGTAACAACTTTTTTATTTTATGTGCAGACCGCCTTTCTCTGTGGACACTTAGCTGGTCAATTCTTCTTGGCTCTTCTTCAAATACAATAATAAAGCCGTCTCCTGCTTTTCAATCCTACACTGTTGGTGCCTTCTCTCTGCCGTTATGGACTCTCATCATCCACACAAACCCCAGGGGGTGCTGCGGGTGGACGGAGGGACACTGTGGCCGGTCCTGGTAAACGTACAAAGAAGGATCCACCCTCTCCGTCAAAATCACCGCTCCCTCTTACACTAGAAGATATAATGGAGGAACTACGCCTTATTAGTCCTTTTATGTCTGACACAGCTGCCACCCTGCAAAGGTTAGATGACAAATGGACTGGACTAGACCAGAGGCTTTCGGATGTGGAGCAAAAAGTCAGTGACGCTCAAGATGTTCTCGCCAAGGTTGACTGCCTTACTAAAGAAGTCAGTTTGCTCAAGAAATCTACAGAGGACTTAGAAAATCGTAATAGGCGTAATAACCTACGCATTTATGGTATTCCGGAAGGTTCCGAAGGATCAGACATGATTATATTTCTGAAATCTCAAGTCCTTCAGATTACTGGTTGTGCAAAATCCACAGACTTCAATATCCAGAGAGCTCATCGATTGGGTCCACAGAGTGCACCCTCCTCATCTAAACCCAGAGGTATAATTGCTTACTTTCTTCTCTACTCTGATCTCATGGAAATTCTCAACGCAGCTAAGCAACACAAGCAGATGTTCTGGTCCGGCCACAGAGTTTTCTTCAGTCAGGATGTCTCCAAGCCAACTGCTAATCGGCGCAAGGAATTCCTCGACCTTAGGCCTGCTTTGAGATCTATGAACGCCAGATATGGGTTAATACATCCTTGCTTCTTCAAAGTCACCTACAAAGACAGAACTTTCAGTTTTGAAGATCCGGCCGACCTACGGAAGTTCATCCACACCCATAAAGGAGAATCCATGGAACTGAGCAAGCCTTGATTGCTTTACGTTATTTCCTTGTTTGTTTCGGTTTGTCTCAGTATGTAGCTCGTAACCTCTAATCAAGCCCTTGTCTGTTATTTTTCTCATTTCCCAGGCCTCCCCAGCGTGGAACTGCTGTAGCTGTTCTCCACTCTTGTCACCCCCTTGTATGTTATCTGTGACTCATGTTGCTGCAATTTCTTCCCAGTGTTTGGTAAGTTCCCTTCCTTTCGTTCGTAAGTTTGCCTTCCTGTTTTTACACCTGCCTCCTTACCTATGTTTAGAAGGCAATTTTGACTTTTCTCGGAGTCTCTTTGCCTGTGTGGTTGTCTTGTCTCTCGCCGCCCCCCTCAACCGTCATTGCTCTTCTTCATTTTGTTCTTTATGACTAAAGCCGCTCGGCTTTTGTCATCTTCTTTTGTTATCTCTCCTTGGGAGACTATGTTCTCCACCCTTGCTTTCTCTATTCCCCTCTTTTCCCTCCTCGCTTGCCATCTTTTTCTTTCCATCTCTTAACTGGCGATCATGCTTTTTCTCCCTATTTTCACTCCCTTCTCTTTCTCCACTTTCTCTTTTCCTTCCTTCTAGATCTTTTCTTTGCACGGAGTCTGTGTTTTTTTTTACTCTTTTACAACAAGGTTTCTACACTTACCTTCTCGCCTACTTCCTTCACCATACCAAAAAATGTTGTATACCTTTATTTTTCCTTTATACTACTCTATTTTATCCATTCCTTTTTCCTTGCTATACTTGTATCCTCCTGGTCTCTTACACTTTCCTTTTCATTGAATATCTATATTTTACGCATTAACTTCTTCGCACTTGTCATGTTTAGAGGTTGTTTATTCTCATATGAACCTTACTTATGAAAAGTCTCCGCATCATTTCATGGAATGTTAAAGGTATGCGTAATCCTGTTAAGAAGCAGAGAGTACTGTCCCACTTGGCTAAATTGAAATGTCATATTGCTCTATTGCAAGAATCACACCTCAGATTACAAGACTTGCCCTCACTACGTAAACATTGGGTGGGTGACATCTTTTGCTCCCCAGCTGATAATAATAAGAACGGGGTTGTTATTTTATTTCATAAGTCATTGTCTGTTCAATTACAAACTGAATCTAAAGATACCAATGGTAGATGGCTTTTTCTAGACGTTACAGTTAACAACACTCCACTCTCCCTTTGCAATCTATATGGCCCGAATGGCACTGACTCATCCTTTTGGTCTGATTTCTCCACTCTCCTCGCCTCACATTCTGCAGATAATTTGATTGTGGGTGGTGATTGCAACCAACTTATGGATCCCTTTCTGGACCGAAAATCTCAAACCAGATATATCCCCAACAAGATGCAAAAAAATTTCTATAAGGCGATTACTGCTAGAGGACTGGTTGATGCCTGGAGAACCTCACACCCGGATGCACTTGAGTTCTCCTTTTTCTCCCCTGCACACAGATCTCATTCCCGAATAGATTACATTTTCCTTACTCAACATACCCTACAATTCATGAATGAGATCGAGATTGGCTCCATTCTCATATCCGACCATGCCCCCATCATTTTAGATTTAGATTACCCCTCACCCATATCCTCAACTCGGCGCTGGCGCTTTAACAATTCTCTTCTCTTGGACTCTCAATTCGTGGAACAGTTTTCGCTTTTTGCTCAAGAATTCTTTCTTCACAATCTCTCTTCTGTCTCTCAATTTCATCTGATATGGGATGCCTTTAAAGCTTCTGCCAGAGGTTATATAATAAACTTTGTGTCTAGGAAGAGGAAGAAAGCTCTCTCCGAATCTACATCTCTCCTCAAACAAATCAAAACGTTGGAACACCAGTATTTTTCAGCCAATTGCCCTGATACCTTATCCAATCTGATTAAAGCGAAAATGCAATATAACAAACAGTCTTGGGATTCGGCTTGTAACAACCTTCTCAAATTCAATGCAAAAATGTACGGCGGACGGAACAAAGCCGGCAAAGCACTAGCTAATTACCTTAAAATCAAAAAACAAAAAGCTAAAATAGCTGCTATTAAGGATCCTTCCGGAGTTTTACATCTCTCAGATGCCAAGATTCTTGAGTGTTTTACTGATTACTATACTTCTCTGTACACCCCAGAATCGTCACCTTCTATTGATCTTATTGATTCATTTTTTCAACGCATCCCTAAAAATCCCGAAAATCAGGTCGATCTTTCCTCTTTAAATATTCCCATCTCCGAACAAGAAATTATCGCTGCTATTTCCCTTTTACCTAAAGACAAGACACCGGGTCCTGATGGTTTTACTGTTCGATTCTTTCTCCAATTTAAATCACTTTTGATTCCTCATTTCCTTTCCTTAATTACTCACTTTCTTACTACTGGTGCAGCGTATGGCACTTTCTCTCAGGCTATGCTTTGTCTGATACCTAAAAAAGATAAAGATCTGTCCTTATGTAAAAACTATAGACCCATTTCTCTGATTAACACAGACTGTAAAATCTTTGCAAAATTACTCGCCATACGAATTAACAAAATTATCCCTGATCTTGTAAACATATACCAATCCGGATTTATCAAAGGTCGTTCTATTACGGATAACTCACGCACCTTTCTTAATATCATCCACTTGGCCTCTAAACTCGATTCTCCGTTAGCCGCCATAACATTAGATGCTGAAAAGGCGTTTGACAGGGTTGAATGGGAGTTTATTTTCAGTGCCCTAAAATGGCATGGATTTGGCCCTCCTGTCCTTCAATATATTCAACTACTTTATTCAGCCCCGACCACTTCAGTCTGGGTAAATGGTTGCCAGTCTCGATATTTTCCCCTTCTTAGAGGGACTAGACAGGGCTGCCCTCTTTCTCCTCTTCTTTTTATACTTGCGTTGGAACCCTTCCTAGAAACAATCAAACGGTCTCCTCACTATACAGGTCTTCAATTTAAATCACTCAATCTTAAATTTACCGCATATGCTGACGATATTCTTTTATATATTTCTAACCCATCCACTTCTCTGCCGGCTTTCTTTTCACTTCTGCAGGAGTATTCGGGTGTATCTGGTTATAAATTAAACGTGGAAAAGTCTGAAATCTTACCTCTTAACAAATTTTGCCTTCCTTCTATGTTTACAAATACTGGTTTTGAGTGGACTTCTAGACATATCAAATGCCTTGGTATCTTATATGCTAACACCATCAGGGAAACTATCAAAATAAACCTGGCTGACATCCTCAAGAAAATTTCTGCCCTGACTGAGGGTTGGTCACTGCTATTTCTTTCATGGTGGGGCAGGGTAGCCACCATCAAAATGATGCTTCTTCCTATCATAAATTTTTATTTATCCATGCTTCCCATTTCTCTTCCTAACCCCTTTTTTCGGGTTATTAACAGTTCTTTATCCAAGTTCCTCTGGAACAAGCGTAAACCTAGGATTTCATTGGCTCGCCTTCAATCCTCCAAAGAATTAGGTGGTGTCAATTTTCCTAATATTCGCCAATATCACTCTGCTTTCACTCTAAAGCAAGTATGGACTTCTCTTTCTGAGAGTTCAGACCTGCCTCCAACTGCATGGAGACTATTGGAGCAAGCTCAGTATTCTCCTTTCTCTTTTACCTCTGCTGTCTCTTTGTCCCAACCCCGAAACGTTTCTCTTCCCCTATTTTTATTCACTCCAAAGCAATTTCCACCTCTCTGATTCATTCACACTTACCGTCTGCTGACCCCTTTTCGCACCCCAATTTGGTATAATAAATCCATTAAGATTAACAAACGTACTCTATTTTGGAAGGAATGGATTGACAAGGGAATTATTACACCACAACACTTAATAAAAGATGGTTCCCTTATGGAGTTTTCGGATCTTCAAGCCTTTTATAACGTTTCCGCCTCTCATGCCCCTCATTATCCCATGCTTAAGGAATCCCTCACATCTCTCTTCCTTCAGGACCCTCACACCACTATTTCTAATCAGACATTCCCTACTTCCATTGATTTCTCCACTCAATTTAGTGCTTCTTCAATATATAAAATACTATCATACCCTGCGAAAATCAGAACCAAATCCAAATTAGAACTCTCATGGGAAAAGGATCTTGCCCTAGAAATCCCCTTACGCACATGGAACTCCTTATGGAAAAAAATTCATACCGCCTCACGCTCTGCTAGCACTACACAGACTTCATATTATTTTTATAATAGACTTTTTCTTACCCCCTACGATATGTACAAATTTAAGTTATTAGACTCTCCCAAGTGTTGGTCTTGTACTAATAATAATAGTGATTTTATGCATATGTTTTTTCATTGCCCTTTGGTTAAATCTTTTTGGGCCCAGGTTTGGTTAAAATTGAATGATATTTTAATGTCTATTGTTCCTTTTGAAATTTCACATGTTTTTCTGGGAAGTTGTTCTCCTGTTTGGGTTGCTCATGGTTATGCTGGAAAATTTATTGATCTATTTCTTGCCATTACCCTCCAAATCATAACCACCAACTGGAAGGACACCTCAAAGATCTCAATCCAAGCATGGTGGAATTTATTATGCCATCACCATAGACTGGATCGTGCCTTTGCTAATTCCACTGCTCTGTTGATCAAAAAAGACTTGGGGGCCGATTCCGATCTCGGTCGGAGGCGCACCCAATACTATTCGGTCGGGAAAAAAGCCATGCGAAAGCCAGTTTCCCGACCGATCCGTACAGCACACCGAACGAGCAAGTACGATGCGCACAACAGCAAAAATCCAAGCCGTACTCACCCAAACCAGGTCCTGTTCTCCGACCGAGGCGAATCCGGAAACGCCGAATCGAGTCGCACGGAAGGGAAAATGCAGCCCCGTCCGGCCGGACAAGTACGATGCGCTTTCCGTACGCGCCGAACCCGTCGCTACGCACGGCACGTCAAAGCATCCGGGAGAGGCGCACATAAGCTCCGAATCGCGCCACAACACGATCCACGGCTACGAGGCGAACACAGCACAGACGAGGACGACGCGAAGCGGCGAGGACGAAGCGAAGCGGCGAGGACGAAGCCAAGCGGCGAGGACGACGCGAAGCAACGAGAAGGACGAACGACACGAACCAACCATGAATCCCTTCGTCCCGATCATACCAATATTCTACATCTACTACCGGAACAGGCACGGACGCGTACGGCGCAGAAGGTAAGTCAGACACCAACCACAAAACACATACAACACGTACACGACACATCACACACATACACTGGGAATCTGAATATACTTGCAACAGCAGCACCATAGGGGCGGGATGCCCATCACCAATGCCACATATGCACACAGGGGCCTGAATGCGCGCCACCACCCCAACCCAGGGGGGCTGGATGCCAACCACCACAACCACCCTTAGCCAGGGGGTGCCAGATGCCCACCACCACTACCACCCTTAGCCAGGGGGTGCCAGATGCCCACCACCACTACCACCCTTAGCCAGGGGGCAGGATGCCCACCACTACTACCACCCTTAGCCAGGGGGCTGGATGCCTACCACTACTACCACCCTTAGCCAGGGGGCAGGATGCCTACCACTACTACCACCCTCACCCAGGGGGGCAGGATGCCCACCACTACTACCACCCTTAGCCAGGGGGCAGGAAGCCTACCACTACTACCACCCTTAGCCAGGGGGCTGGATGCCTACCACTACTACCACCCCACTCATAGGATGGACAATGCATGACACAACAAGCACACCACAACCTAGGGAATGCAAGATTAAGACATCCCCCACCACCATGACAAGCGTGTGAGCAGGCTGTGTCAAATGCCTACAACACCGAACATGACATTGAACATACAATGTGACCCCCTAGCACATGTGCCACACATATATGTGTGTGGCACCCACAATGCAAGCAGCCTATGACCATTGTGGCAATGGGGCCTAAACCCCCATCATCACAGTGACCAAAAGGCAAGTGTGGGGTCCATAGCTGAAGCACATTTTGACCATTGTGGCAGAGGGGTCTAAACCCCCATCATCACAGTGACCAAAAGGCAAGTGTGGGGTCCATAGCTGAAGCACATTTTGACCATTGTGGCAATGGGGTCTAAACCCCCATCATCACAGTGACCAAAAGGCAAGTGTGGGGTCCATAGCTGAAGCACATTTTGACCATTGTGGCAATGGGGTCTAAACCCCCATCATCACAGTGACCAAAAGGTAAGTGTGGGGTCCATAGCTGAAGCACATTTTGACCATTGTGGCAATGGGGTCTACACCCTCATCATCACAGTGACCAAAAGGTAATTGTTGACAAAGAAAGAGCTGCAACTGCCAAACTGCATGGATCATTCCTGGTCACAGAACCAAAAACTCATCTGTGGCAAAGTAGTGTATGTGTCCCATTGCAACATAAATTGGGGGAGCCAAATACTG